>OU015491.1:50491947-50496947 GCA_907164885.2 Dolomedes plantarius | reverse complement strand
CAATAAGTATAAACAAAGTAAATTACACTTTCTCTTACTCAAGTGCCCAAGTTAGGATCACTTTAATGAGCATTGGTATTTGCTTGGAAAGAGAAAAATTATTCTTTTCTAGACTTTTAGTTTTAATATATGAAAAAAGGGCTATTGCAAAGTAAATCACACTTTCTGTCACTGAGAAGCTTATCGTACTTACATTCTCATTCTCTTAAGTATTCAATCTAATTCCAGATAAAAACCGACTCCTAATTACTTAGTAGAGTGAATATTGTTTACTAAGTCATCCTTTTACGGCATAGAAACTAGAATAGGCACTATCTCTCAATAAGTAAGGCTATAATGTATAGCTCACAATTGTGTTGTATTTTAAATGAAATTTCGAAACAATTTTACTCTTATTGTACGTAGATAAAATAGAATCATGCCGAATCAATTTCCTCGTTAAGCAAAAGGATGCTTCCTAGGAAGATAAATACTTTATATTGTACGTGTGATAATGGTTTTTTATAACTATATCTATAAACAATGAAGTAAGTATATTTACCGATAGTACTAAGAGTAACAAAACAGAAGTAGGATCCGTCCAAAAAAACCCCATCCTTCCCACAAAGAGAACAGCACGGCTCCTCCAGATATGTAACCTACCAAAATGACCATGCAGAGGGTGATGGGGACCGAAACCCGCGCCTTGCCATTGAACTCATCTTCTCGGTACATTTCCTCAGGAATGGGCTCAATGCGCACCTGCAACAAGGACATAATTCAATGAGAATAATATATGCGCATTTGTTCGTTGTTCACAGAATTCAATAAGTATCTTAATACCGTAAGACGTTACTTCGTGACTGCAGGTGTAACTTTGTGACATAGTAATTTTTTCGAATGACACATAGTAATTTTTTCGAATTTCCAATTTGCGCCACGCCCGTGATACTGGGTAGGCAAAGAACAGAGCCAACAGCTTGTCCGACATACAGAGACACCTAGTGGTCAGTGTTCGAAGCTTCTGCGTATCATTTGTCTTCGCTGGCTAGTATATTGTTCAAGCCTGTTGTAAAGCTATTGACTCAAACTTCGGAAACTTTGTGTACTTTATACAACTAATACCACATGTAATTATTTTTTATTGTCAATATGTTGGTTACATTGTGGAGCAATATAACTTTTGTGTAGTGATATTTCCGCGAGATATGAGAACATAACAAATATCGAAAGGTGACGGGGTTACTTTGTGACACATTGACACTGTCACAAAATAATCCACAATGTCGACCCACCTTCTCCAGCCGCTCGATGTTACATTTTTCCGTCCTCTAAAATACCACTGGAGAGAAAGAAGTATTGACTATCTGGAAAAAAACTACCCGAAGGAGCAGAATGTGCCTCAAGGTGAATTTCCTCATCTTCTCAAAGAACTGATGACTGCCCTAGGCACCTGAGATCTCTTTGATGTCAAAGATATAGATAAAGCTATCCAATATTTGTAATAGGTATATATAATTTTGTATCAAGCTTTTGATAAGCGTTTTACTGTCTAACTTTGTGTCAAGTAATTTTTCCTCTTGGATTTCAAGGCGAAAACACAGATGTCACAAAGTAGCCCCACTCGCGGGGCAACTTTGGGACACAGTTTAACTTTTATTTCTCAGTGGTAAAAATAATCAAAAATGCGGGTTAGCGCAATAGATTACTATGTAAAGAAAGGATGTACCAATGTTTTTCATTTGTTCGTTTTGGGCTGCTTTTAAAACTGATCGGCTGGCACAGGAAAAAATTTTAAATCCGTCACAAAGTAACCCCATCTTACGGTAATAAAATACTCAAATAAAAGATACAATTAATGAAAAATACCACCAGGAAAAAACAGTAAAATATTAAAGAGAGGAGGTGTAAAATTGCTATTTGATAATCTCTCATATACCAACAGTTGGAGTATACTGTTGTTAGGTGATTCACTGGCATTCGATGGAATGAATGAATAGTGATAACTGATGGTTCCGTTTTGAGGTAGTCCTTCAACAAGATAAGGACATCCACACTCTCAAAAATTACACTGTACGAAAATGACGTCCTCAGGATAGATGATTTTGAACGGCTACAGCGTTCATTGGTACGTCACGATGACGTCGATTTCAAACATTCAAAATTTTCTCATGACCAAAGACTACGATTCTATCGTTGTTAGAACTGTAAACAGTCCTAGTAACGATATTCACCATTTGAAAGCGTTATATTTAACAAAAAGACTAAGTTCGACAATTTTCAACTACTTCCAAAGTTGTGAAAATTTTTGTGTGTTACTTTGTCCTTATGAAATCCTGAAGACAAGGACTACATTATTAATCACTAAGAGATCATTTATATAGTTATGAGAACGCCCCAATTTCAACAATAATTTACATGAATTCTGCGACCCTTATCTCGAAGAAGATGTACATTGTATTAGGAACTGTTAAGCAATTTACATCATAATAAAAGGAGTAATATAAAATTAACATTGTATCATATTAGTAATACCTAATTTCCTATCGTTAGCGCATGAACTTATCTCATATCATCATAAATATTATGTGTTAATTGGGTAGAGGGGAAGAACTGGCATAATGTTATATTCTAACAAAAGATGGAGTTCAACACTTTGAAATTACTTCCTACGTTGAGACAACATTTGGGTGCTCCAAGTAATCCAGACAAACGCATGATTATAAAACCCTTCTTAGGCAGAACTAGTAATTGACTATCTATATGACTTTGAGGACACCCTCAGATTTAAGGCTGCTATTACTACTAACCTTATTGGATTCGCTCCACCTCAATGTTAACCTATGGAGAAAATGTGTCCAAGGATTGCAGACTTGGATTTAAAGATTTTTTAATTGTACCCCGTAATAGAGAAAGATATTTTACACTTTTGGGCAGTTTCTGTTTTTAACAAAAATGCAAATAATATTTTAAAACTTAAATTATTCTTGTAATAGTGTATTTTAAACATTCATAAATTCCTTTGGTGAACGAAATTTATAAAATGATTCCTGTTTCAAGGCAAAGAAAAGTTCAGGCTATGTGAAAATATTATTGTTATTGGATTATCAACATTTATGCAGCTGTAAATAGTAGACAGATTTTCTCCATAGGATAACGTTGAGGTGAACGAATCCAATAGGGCTAGTACACAACAGCTTATAGAAGAATGCACATGTAACCAGGGCCCGACTTTGACACAATGGGGCCCTGGGCAAAGCAGACTTCGGGGGCCCCCTTCAAGGACAGATCCAGAGGGGGGCATGTCCCCCCTTCCTCAGGGACCAATTTCCACATGAACAGGTGGTACACTCACCCAGGCCCTCCCTTAAATCGGGACCAAAATTCAAAAAAAATTTCGACCGACAAGTCAAAAATCTGAAGAAAAATAATGAATATTAATAAGAGTTGTTAATTAATTAATTTACTTTTTAATGTAATAAATAAAATTAATGAATTTTCTTTTGAAATTCAAAATAAATCATAGTCTGGAGTTATTACAACTCCCCCTCCCCCCCCCAAAAAAAATTAAACCAGAAACGCTTATGGACGTAAGCATGCTTTCACTATAGTGGGTGCACTGTGCTCCACCCAGGATTTTTTTCTGTATCCGCCACTGCACCCCTTTACTATATTAACCAAAAAACAAATTCTCAAAAGTATGAACAACTTTATACTAAATTAGGGGGCCCCATAATTTTGGGGGCCCTGGGCAAGTGCCCCACTTGCCCATGCGGAAATCTGGGCCTGCATGTAACTGGCGTCCATGATAGCAAAAGGGTTATACGATATAAAAGGAATGGCTGAAAAATTAACATCGCTGCAAATAAAGTAATATAAGTAAAACATTATCACAAATTAATAGTAATAAAATTTTCTATCGATAGGTCATGAATTGATCTTACATCATCCTCAATGATATGCGACAGTGGTGGCGGAGGTGGCGGAGGAACTCCCAAATGGAACTTTTCATCCACATCAAGACCATATCTCCCACTGGACGACGAAGCGTTTCCCACCACGTGCTGTACTCGGTAATTGTCTGTTGCGTGACGCCTGCGTCGAGAGTCGTGGTTGGAACTGGAATCCCCTGCGCATGCGCATGCCCTGCTGTACAAGTATCGGAAGGCCTTGGCAAGTATGTCCCCGATATTAGTCAGGTAAAGCAACATGAGAGGAATCCCTATAATGGCGTAGAAGATGGTGGCTATCTTGCCGGACGGAGTCCTTGGAGCAATATTGCCGTAACCTGGAATTAAAAAGATATTCTTTAGCAAAATATCACCTCTTCACGCCTCGTGAGATTATTAACAAAGATAATTTAAATTCCTAAAATAATGCATTCGTTTTTAACAGAAAACAAAAATCTCTTCCTAGAAATCCATGCATTAAGAAACAACAAACATATCATTAGATAAGAAAAGGTTAAAATTTTAAATTGCTCCCAATAGCCATGTATTAATGCAGATACACTATTACTAGAGCTCATTACTGGTAGTTTTCATAATACTATGATGATATGTCAACAATTCAATAGGAAACACTTAAACGAAATCAAAATAAAATATTGCCCTTTTGTTCAAAGAAAGGTAAAATTAAATGACTGTGGACTCAAAAAACTTTTTTTCCAGGACCTGGTACTATCCTGAAAACAGTACTCATACGACATATCTCATAAGACATTCCCTCCTCAAGACCTTCGCAACAACTTTAACATTCTCTAAATGGACTGTTTAGTAAATGAATCTCTATTTCTTTATTAGTCATGTAGAGTGATCTATAAACATCAGTGGTGGTCACTTCTTCGGGGCCAATAGGTACAACGCTTCATCAGACCATTAGATACGACTGTCTGGCCGGACAAAACCCAATGCGATAAATTCTTCTTGGTTAGGATTGTTCGATGAGGGAATTCTTCGAATTCGAGATATTTGTCAACTGAGACAATGGCATCTAATGATCTGAGAGCGTCTAATCTATAT
>OU015491.1:50414181-50486681 GCA_907164885.2 Dolomedes plantarius | reverse complement strand
AAGATAAATTTGTAACGGCATAACTATGAGAGAGACGACGAACATTTTCCCCAGACAGGGGATCTTGACGACAGTAAATGTAAAAACGCAACTATGCATTGTTTCATACCCTAAATTCCTAAAGTGGACCCTTCTTGCGGTCAGAATTGTCGATAGGTCGACGAATTTCGTAGTCTGGCATCGCCTCATTTCGATATCACTTCAACGTCTAAAACTTCAATGTTGTCTATTATTTTTTCACGGATCAATTTTAGATTAGCTCACGCCGGATGTTAAATATAAAAACTATGAAGAGTTTAAAAAGGGGTTAGTAGAATTAGTAGTTTACCGGGCAAATTCATTTAGGGGATGAGTTTAATTAAATTAGGAAATGAGAAATACAGACTAACACCACACACACATACATACACACACACACACACACACACACACACACATATATATATATATATATATATATATATATATATATATATATATATATATATATATATATATATACAATATATACACAGAGAGACAGATGTGCGTGTGTGTGTTTGTTTTCTGCGAAAATGAGTTTTTTTCGTTCCCAAACCTATTTATCTGCATGGAGTGGACTGTAAATAAATAATTTTATTGATGCACTTACACCCTTTTTCTTAATTTTATATTTACCCTTAGGGGAAAACTATGTTGGAAATGTACGTGTAATATTTTCAGGGAAGTGTGAAAACAGACAGCTTTCGGTTTAAGGGCGATTATCGATGATATAAGAATGTGGGGGGTACAACCTTTTCAAAGTCCAGTCTGGCCACAGAAAGGGTCCAATTAGGGAATGTTAGGCTGAAATCTGATATTTTAATTGAGTAATTTCATTTACTTTCTTTTGTTTTGCAGCGCCTAGTTTCGGCAAGACTTACGCGCTCTGGCTAATAAAAATGAAAATGGGGAAAGGACAGAAAAAGTATAATAAATCTGTGGTGTTATGGCAGATATTGATATGCCCAAAAAATTCAATTTTATGTTTTAAATTGATATGTCGTACTTAAAATTGGTTCTTTAATGAGGTAAAAGCTTATAGTGAAATTAGGAAATAAGTTATTCTTATTGCCAATTGCTCTCATGTATAAAAAAGGTAATACTTGGTCCCTAATTAAATATTTTAGTCCCTAATTGAAAATTTTCACTGAATACCAGCCATATGCTTGAGGTTGAATATGAGAATTAACTAAAGAATATTTGGATTGAAAAACTTAATTGAATGATTTTATATTTCACAACAAAAGTTGCTTTTCTGATTTTCCAAAAACATGAAAAAATGATATATCAACATCTGCCATAGTGCCACAGAAATGTCTTTATGTGAAAAACTGTGTTTTTTCTGAAAGAAATGCCACTTTGTCTATGACGAGTAAAATAAACTGAATGGCTAAAATTAAAGGATGTTTGCAATATATATTTGTAACATAACACACACACACACACACACACACACACATACATACATACATATATATATATATATATATATATATATATATATATACCGCGTGCGTCATAAATTCGTGCAAAGTTCAAGAATTCGTGGTAAAAGAAATAATACTCGGAAAACTTTTTTGTTTACGTGAATAAGATCAGAGGGACATTGGATTTTTTTCCATGTAAAAATAAAAAGTTTCCAAAAGTAACTGAAAGAGGGCGCTTTTGCGTGACCATGTTACGTCTGCATTGCAGGAAAGACATGCGTTACCTGTTGTCACTTTCATGCAGGCTGGTGCCCCGCCCCACATTTCACGTGATATCAAGACGTTCCTCTTCGAATCTTTCACTGAAGACCAAGTTCTGTATAAGTCGCGGTAGTAAGGTTCAGTGGCCCTCACGATCACCTGACTTGACCCCGGCAAATTTTCAGTTGGGGGGATACTTAAATTCTCATGTGTATCGGTCTCCCCAACCACATTGGTGGAACTGAAAACTGTCATTCGACAGACAGTCGCTGCCATCGATACTACAATCCGCTGAAATGTGCTTAGTGACGCGCCCCACTTGTATATTATCATGTGCTGGTAGTAATGTTGAACATCTGTTACTTTAAATTAAATACACAGTCTCGTGTTATTGTGATCTGTTTGATTTTCTGTTTGAGTTTGCCTGATTTGCATAACATGTCTCATTATGACGTGTGAGCGCTCTCTTTCGATTACTTTTGGAAACTTTTTTTTTATATGGAAAAAAATCCAATGTCCCTCTGATCTTATTGGCGCAAACAGAAAAATTTTCCGAGCATTGCTTCTTTTATTATGATATTTTGAACTTTGCACGAATTTATGACGCACCCGCTATATATATATATATATATATATATATATATATATATATATATATATATATATATATATATATATATATATATATATATATATATATATATATATATATATATATATATATATATATATATATATATATATACAGATAAATAGATAGATCCTTTATAACAAGTAGAATAATTTTACCGAGTAAACATTGGGAAATAAACAAAAACATACAAGGTGAAGTTTACTCTTAACTCAAATGAGGTTAAAAACAACTGTGGTGATCTCCGAGAAAACCCTTTGCATCCTTTAGAGGAGTCGCGACGAACGTTCTCTAAATTACATTTCTAACGGGGCAATCTCTAAGATCTGAAAACTTATTTAATCTGTTACTTTAAATGTTTGCATACCTCCATACTGTATTTTACAGAATAAATCATTTGCAATAAGGTAACTCAGTGTTTCCACCCTTTATAATCAAAAAATTATTGAAAAGATATCTTTAATTTTCCTTATAACATATTTACGTTGTTCATTAAAATTGCTCATGTCGAGATATTTGAACTCTACGTCACTTTAAAGGTCACAGCATCCCTTAGTTCTACGTTGCTTCGCAAATCTTATGTAGATGCACGTGGCTATATAGGTACGTAGAGAAGGAGAGTAAGCACCATCGTGAATTCAGCCTACGCTTTGAAGTTAAATTAATGAAAATCATTATTACCATGTTTTTATTAACTCGCTTTCTTGTTTGTTTGTTTGTATGTGTGTGTTTGTTTGTCCGGTACAAATCTTGCACTCGATTTTTAACTAATTTCCCGACTAGCTAGACATTTGAAACTTTTAGAATAGCTCAGAATACGATGACAATGCATTATTTTAATACTTTTAGCCATCTTTAAGCAGAATTGAATTCTTTTTCAGTTAATTTTGTTTTGTAGACTGGTGCAGCCATCTATCGGCAGAAACAAGAACGAAAAGTTAAACGCAAGTTAACTTCCAATTAACTTCATTTTCTTTCAAGTTGATTGGATAATTCATCAAGAAATTTTAAAAGTATTTATTAATACATAGAATTGTCAAGTTTATATGATTCAACAGAAAATTTAAAAACATGGAATATAAAAAGTTCTTTTTATCTTGTAATTATTTTTCCACTAAATTAATGAAATCCCTTATTTAATTCCGGCAAAATCGATGAAATCAATTATTTTTTGTCTGATAAAGTGAACACTCACACTGCAGCAGTCTTATAATGAAAATAAATTAAGATTAGAAGTCGGAAAAGCAATTGGACGTTTTTTGTTTGCTTAACTCTTAACTCTCTTTATATAAAGCTTCAACTTTAAATATAATTTTAAAAGTTTAAGCTACGTATTTCTCATTGATATAATACACGTTTCATAAGTTTTCAATATTATACCACCTAATAGTATGATTTAAATGTTAACATTAAAAAATTTTCAGGTAGTCTCTTCTAACGAAACAACCGCGGGTTATTTACGTAGGATTACTTATCGTTGCTTACCTCTTTTGTATGTATATATGTATCTATATATTTGTACGTATGTATATATATACATATATGTATGTCAAAATTTTGATTCATCTTGGTGCTTTTCTGCTTAACTTGTCCAAGCGATAGACTGGGTTTGGCGCGCTGCTAAAGTTATAACTCGCGAGGACGGATGGACGGACGGTTTTAGAGTCTGAAATTTTCCTTTCCGGAGGACCGTTATGGGGGAACGTAATCCTTCGTTAACCCTTAAGCAGGCGCGCCCGTGTACAAAGTGCAACATTTTCGTAATTTTGAATGGTTTGTTTTTACAAGTAAAGTTTGAATGTTCTAAGCAGTTTCTATTTATAGCTACACCCTTTCTAATGCAGATCTGATTTTCTGACCCTTTCATTCCTTTCCATTCAATGTTAGTCGTGATTTAACCACGGTAAACCAGCGATTACACTGGATTACAATACGACAAAAGCAGGGGTTGATGTAGTAGATCAAATGTGCAGCTATTACACGGTATCCCGCATATCACGAAGAACAATCTCATTGTTTTTTAGGTTTTTGGACATAATAGGAATCGATTTGCAAGTTGTCCTTAGATGCATTAAACCAGACAGTTTTGAAATAAGGCGATTGTATCTTCATTCTTTGGCCTTTAATTATAAATATATCTCAATATTATCAACATTTTATATCTTGTCATAAAACGCATAATTATTGTTTTCAATTTGAAAAAAAAAAGTTTATTACAAAAGCAATAATCAAGGTTGAAAGAGACGTTGCACTTTGTGCCAAGCGCGCCTGCTGATGTTCCAAAAATTGGCGCGCCCGCTGAAGGGTTAAATGTATTTACTCTGGAATCTCTATCGATCATTCTCCGAATCATCGTTTTCCCGTATGTGTGGCTTATTTCACCCAGTTCCGACGATCATCTTGCTTTGTTATGTTCCCGCATCTATCGTTTTCCCGCATTTATCGTTCAGTTCAGACGGTCCCTTGAAAATCGATAGATCGAGATTCCACTGTATTAATGCAGCAATACCATCTTCATGTTGTGTCTGCAAGGTGAACATAAGGAATCGTAGGACCCTTGCGAAAGTTGCAAAACCACGTGCACTTATAAGAGCGCAAATCTTAACTCTTCATAGAGTTAACCAAACTTAAATAAAGCAATAGACTATAAGTAAAGCAATAGACTAAATAAAGCAATAAACTAAGTAAAGCAACAGACTATATCTTATAGTACGGTAAATTTTGTAAATTAAAATTACGGAATCCAAAACAGACCCAAATAGAGAGTAAAAGATGGCATACAGTTGGGAATGACGGTTATGTGCTTTAATACGTGTACTTATTTAGGCAGCAATAAAATTATTGTAGTTCACTAATCAATTCAATACTCAGGGTAGTGCTGTGTTTTATAAAAATTTAATAACTTTATCATAGCTGTATACTGAAAGCCTTATAAAGTAAACATCTTATTTACAAATATTGATGACAAATTCGCGAGAATAATAATCAAATAGGAACTCATATTATTTTCAATAACGCTTATTTTACGCATATGAAATGCAATCATGCAGCAACATGCCTTAAAAAAATCGCCCAGGAAAAAAATGAAAACACTCTCAAGAGACTGAAACAAATTACGAATTTAATCCTTGCTCTGTTTCTATTGACTCTTCATTCACGAAATTGCTTCTCTCTTCTTTGTTTCAATTCGGAATGTTGTATTAAAGTCTCAACAAGAAACAAAATAACATGAAAAAAAAGGCACAGACGACTACGATTTGGAAAAGGTCCAAGTCAAAATGTTGCGCCTGGTGAAGAAGATCAATAATTGAGTGGGAGAGTTTGTTTACGCTAAATATGCAAAGAATAAGCAACAGGGGGAGGGGAAGAAAGTTCAAGAAAAGTCAGCAATCGAGAGGATTTAACAAGGCTTAAAATTTCATCCTCTCTCCCTTCAACTTTCACAAAACATTCCTATGATATTTTTAATACCACTCATAAATACGAAAACGAATATCAGAAAAACAAGCGTAAATATTGTCGATATATAACAGTTTATACCACTTAACGATGCATTATTGTAATCATGTTCTATTAAACCAATTAATTTTTATCTGCCAGCGAAGACACGGTTTTCTTGTTACATTTCCCTTACGTTAAACTCTACAGTACATTTAATCCCTTGATGACACAAAATAACAAGCAATAAAATATTGATATTCTAAAAAGAGATTAATATTAATCCTGTTGTTATAAATTAATCCATGAATAACTAGTACTCTAATTTGTGATAAGATAGTTTTTCTAATTTTTGAGCATTTCTGATTTGATGAGCATTTAGATAACGAAAATCGTTAATCGGATAAAAGTTTTAGCTCCGTAGCTAAAATATTTCATCTTGAATGTAATACTAGCTTTAATTATTCGACTCTAATTAGTCATTATCTTTATCCTGCCTGACGTGGGTCCAGTTGTTCGTTAGTTTGATCTAGACCGGACGGCGAGTCTGTTAGTCAGCTCAGCCTCAGGCCCAATTCGAAAAAAAATGTGTTCCTGCTCAATAAACACTAGTTTTAGCAGTCATCTTTCAATATTCCGTTAATAATATGCATAAAATATCACTTTATTATTATATTAATGCTCTTGTAAGTACTATCATCAACATTAAGCAGGCTTCTTCTTTTATTTTAAAGCTAAATAGTTTGATAATAAGTGAGACAATTCTTTAAAAAATTGTGAAAACACATAAGTCGAACCCCGTTATAACGAACTTCAAAGGACCAAAGGTTTTGTTCACTTTATCTGGTGGTTTGCTGTATCCGAACCGTTAAGAAAAATGCTACAGCTCACAAAATGTATAACTCATTAGTTGCAATGTGTATTCAATAATGATGTATTAAAAAATGATAAAATCTATTATAATGATCATTAATGGATTAAATCGACTAAAATCTATTACATTAAACTGACAGAATACTAATTAAATTACGTACAATACGAAAACTGCGGGACCAAAATTTTCGTTAGTTATAGCCGTGAGTTCGTTATATACCGGGTTCGCTATAACAGGGTTCGACTGTAATTAAAAACAATGAATCATTGCATATCAGCTGGAAAGAATAAATACAAAAACTACAGAACGTTGGCATTAAAAATAAGAAATCTTAGCTGTTCCATCCACTGGAATGTGAAACTCAATGCATATCTTAAATAAGAGTTATGTATACATAAGGTTGTCGGCGATTTTATCATTAAAATCAAATCATATATTTTTTAATCAAATTATTTCATAACGTTACAAAAGGCTAATTTTCCGAATACTTTTGTCGATTGACTGCAGATTTTTTTACCTTTCGGATGTCTAGACGGGCAGCTTCTAAATATGAAAAAAATTAGGCTCGAACCCGATTGACCCTCAGTTAAGGAACGGGAAAATAGATGCATAATTTATCATTCTATTGCTTAATAGTGTACGACATTTTACGTTTTAGGTTCCATGGTGAAAACGTATTAATTTTCTTGGCGAACAAGTAACATGTAGTTCATTTTCAGAGAGCCATCTGGTTTGCCAAATTAACGCTAAAAGTGGGGCTAAAAAGGCAAGAGGAGGTTTAATAAAACTGAAAGTAATAGGGTAGCCACGTGTTATGGAAATCTACATTTCTCCCACGGTCCTAGACGGTATCAAGCAATAATCATCAAATTTGGTCTAGATGACATAAAGAACTTAGTATAGTGTTGTTGCTGTTGGGACTTGAGACCCCTGGCAGGATCATTTCAGACCAGGTTCATAGATGGCAAAGGGCTGAGGAATGCGGCTCCGGTTTTTAAAGACAAAGGCACAACAAGGGTTGAGTCCAACTTAGCTAGGTGAAACCACAATTTTCTCCGAGTATCCCCAGGGACGATATCTGGTAGACTCGTACCCCCGCCTACCCATATAACTCATGGAAAGACTTTACGTCCTAAGGATTTAACTTGCCCATGACTGCGTAGACACAAAGGTATTCAATGGTGCTTGTAGCAATTAGAACTGAGCTCCCTCCGCCTGAAGTCCAACGCGCTACGACTAGGCTGTATCAGGCCCCTCTAAGTATTGTGAAGTGAACAAACAGACAGAATTTCAATCTCGCCCTCTCAAATAAGTTTATTTATCAAATTTATTTAAAATGAGATATTTCTGTCTGTGGGGTATTTATCATTGGTTTTCCCTTAGAGGTTTTATTTTTTACCGCTTTGTTTATAGGGATGGTTTTTCAATAACGCTTCTAAAAAAAATTTGAAAAATATGTATTATGATCACATACAGTTGCACCGATAGGAAAATCTTTCGATATTCTCAAAACCACTATTGAATACATCCATTAAATACACATTGCGGTCGGAGCGAGTAACTTACCGCATTAAAGGCTTTTACGCCCCTCTGGTAATGATGAAAGTTTCTAATCTAATGATACTGATTTCTATCATAACAACAAACTAGTGCTTATGAACAGAATTTATGAAATGTGCTGTTCAAAGTTGAATGATTGACAATGAAATTTGTTGTCTTAACATTTATGCTATTTACTCTTTCTGAATGCTTTTATCCTAGTTACCGTTCATCTGATGGTCAATATTACCTACGTTTTTTTCACTGATAGTATTCCTTTCAAATTTTTGCTTCAGTCCATGATTCACCATCAATTTTATTAAACATAGCTACATTACTTTTATCAGAATTTTTTTTTAATTATGATTAAAAAATTAAATAATTATAATAATGATTTAGTTTATTTTAAATATTAACGGAATTATCATTTAAAAGTAAAGGTTTATATAAGCATGGATGCTACTTTAGGGTGGTCCATGACATAATGTTAAAAAATAAAAGTGTAAGAATCTTCCTTCTATAAGCCCTATTTTGTTCCTCTGTATTCAAAATGTATGTAATTAAAATTTCAGGCTAATCCGATAATATTAAGAGGTCGCCCAACATTTGTATTTTCAAAGAATATATAACATAGCAACAAAGAAGACAGAGAATTCTTTCAAAAGCTGAAAGAAGATGTTTTTTGATGTTCTATGAGTGGAGTTGACATGAAAACTACACAAAAAGAAATAAGAAACGGAAAACGGAAAGATAATAAAATATTAATGTAAGAATGATGTGAAGAAAGAGAAGCAAAATTACAAATTAGGGCAGAAAAAATCATGTTAGAATTATCAGACTCAGAAACTTCACGTTCGATAGAATTTGCAAGTGAAGAAGAGAACCTGCAGCTGTCATCTACATCCGAATCCGATCTCAATACTACAACTACAGTTCCCGAAGCTGCTGAAAAGAAATATGTAAAAAATATATTTAATTCTCCTGAAGTTGTGGGTGCACTAGATCATGTTAATATTTCTGACAGGAAAGCTGTATTCGTGGCTGGAGCTGTTGCACGAGCATTTTTGAACGATATTCCTCCAAAAACCCTTTCTCGAAGCTCAACAAGGAGACATAGAAGAAAAGGGAGGCAACAAGCTGCAGAAACAGAAAAATATTCTCTAGATGAACCTCTATTATTACACTGGGATAGTAAGATGTTAGCAGATATTGATGGATCCAAAAAAAAGTTAATCAAGTTGCCGTTATTGTTTCAGGAAATGGTCAAGAGAAGCTCCTTGGAATTCCGAAGATTGAAAGAGGAACTGGAGAATTCCATGCAAAAGCATGTATCGAGACAGTTCAGAAATGGAATATTATATCTCAAATTAAAGGACTGGTGTTCGATACCACAGCTGCTAATACTGGTTTACAGAAAGGTGCATGCATCAGAATTCAAAAATATTTAGGGACAGATCTTATTTGGGTTTCATGTCGTCACCATTTAATGGAGATTGTACTATCCAGTGTGTTTTCTATTATACTCGGCCCATCTGAAGGTCCAGAAACTGTAATATTTAAGCATTTTAAGAATTTATGGCCAGAAATAGATAAATCTGCTTATAATCCAGCAAATTAGGAACTATTTGACAGTGTAAACTTAACTAAGAGAATATATGTTAACATTTCTACCAAAAACACTTAAATTTCCAACTATAAGGAATGACTATAAAGAGTTTATACAATTATCTTTAATTTTTCTTGGAGATGACAATAATAATCAGTCGTTTCGCGCTCCTGGACCCACATATCACGCTCGATGGATAGCTAAAGGTATTTATGCACTAAAAATATTCCTTTTTCGATAACAATTTAAGCTGTCATCTGAAGAATCTGGTAAAATTACAGAATTGTGCCTTTTTGTGAGCCTAATGTATATTAAATACTGGAATGAAGCACCGCATTCTATTAAGGCCCCTTACAATGATATTCAGTTTTTAAATGACCTGAAGAAATATCCAAATCATTCTGTAGCAAATATAGCATTATCGTCATTTTCCAGACACCTATGGTATTTATCTGAGCACTTAGTAGCATTAGCTTTTTTTGATAACAGAGTCAGCATTGACACAAAAATGAAAATGATACAAAATCTTGATCGTCCACCAAAACCTACCCGTGATTATCGACTAGAACTAAAAAATGAAAAGCAAAATGTAAAGATCGAAGAACTTGTAACTGAAAAGACAAAACAATTCTTTGATGCCATGGTTGTTAAAGGAGGTAAAATTAAATCACAAGCTTTCATAGAAAAATCACCATCTCAGTGGGACAGTGATCCTTGCTTTTGTGACTTTCGAGAAAGGTGCTTAAAAATGAAAGTTGTAAATGACAATGCTGAAAGAGCTATAAGCCTAATACAAAAATATAATAAAACCCTTACAAAAGACGAAGAACAAAAACAATTCCTGCTTTGTCTAGTAGCAAACAACCAAAAGAGCTTTCCCACGATTTCCAAGAACTCTTTGTTAATCTGAACTTTTAAAGATTGAGCTTGAGCGACCTGTAAATATTATTATTTTGGAGAAAAAAAAATTGTGCGCATTATTTACATGTAAAATAATAAAATAAATCTTGCGGAGCAATATATTTCGAAAGTTAATTTTTTTGGACCACCCTAATGCTACTTATTATTTTGGACTGAAGACCTTACTGCGACATTTTCTCACTCAAATTCAAATTCATTCTTCATTTATTTAAAACTGTTGTTTCTATTAGCTAACTGTCATGATTTTATGACTTTTTAGATCAGTTTCTCGCAAAATTTGGTAATTTCTGAAAAAAAATTATTTTGTTTTAAATTTTTTTCATAAATTATGTTATTGTCAATTTCTTTTTAATTGGGGAGAGGGGGGGGGAGATCCTCCAAACTACTATGTAATTCGATAAATACCGTGTAACTTGTTACGATTACCCCCAACCTTGCGTAAGACATTCGCCAAGAATCGGCGAAAACCTAAAGAGTTGCCAAATGATAACCAAGTGGTAAACAGTCGAAACAAAAACATGCCTGACTTCTGCTTACTGCAAAGGTGCCCTTTTCCATTAAACCATAATCTATATATATAAAATAGTTCCGTAACTGCCTGACTGACTGACTGACAGATAACGCACAGACCAAACTTCTGAACCTAAAGGGTTTAAAATTTGCACGGCGATTCTTCTTATAGTGTCGGGCTGCACTAAGAAAGATTTTCGAAAAATTCTTCTTAGAATATTTTTAATTAAATTTTCAAGCTATTTTTTGTAACATTCTTTAAAGTTTGCATTTAAAATAATAATTTGAGGGTAATAAAATTTATATCACGAGAAAGATCATAAAAGTTCCTTTACAATGAAATCTTTTTCGAATCTTTGCCTCCATTTTCTGATTTTTGGGGAATTTTTAAAGATAGATTTTTAGAATTTAATTTATTACTTATTTAATTTATTACTTATTTTATTATTTTTAGAATTTAATTTATTAGCTGATCACGTGGTTTCTTTTCTTTTTGTGATACTTTAAATTAATTCAACGAAATAAATTGACATTTTTTTTCTTTCTAATGCGGCAAACGATTGGACATTATCCAAAAAAATATTAAAATACGGTAAAAGAAATTTTCCTCAAACTGTACTATATTAACTGTACTATATTCTGTAATATAAGGGCAATACTGGTCCGCCTATGTGGCGAACCCATAATAAAATGGCCAGCAAAACTACGGTGAATTATAGGCGAATGTCTTGGCGACAAGTGCCTCCGCACTGGAAAAAAAAATCTGTAATATATTCTATTAGATTTGATTTCAATATTTTCTTCTACATTATTTTGTCTATAAAAATATCCGTTACGATTTTTTTATAAATATATTTTTCCCCTTTTTTTGCATCAATTGCATACATTGATTTTTGTACTTATTATAAATATATATTTATATAGAAATATAGATAGATAAATAGATAGATATTTGCATTAATTGCATACATTGAAAGCTGTATTTAATTTGAATGTACTCCGCAGCGAAGAACGGGTTTTCAGTTAGCCTACTTATAAACGTAAAATACAAAATAATTTTACTTCCATGACTTCCTTACACTTTTAAGCTTTAATAAAATTCTGATGAAACTGATGCTTTGTTTGAAGTTTAGCAGATTTCTGTCTGCATAGCTTGAGATTAAAGTATGTTAACACGGATACATTGTACTTGCATAACTATTCAGGTTGATAAAAAATATTTTAGGTCCAAAAAATTTATCATTGGACTGACAGAGATGAAGAGCTTCGAAAATGAAATTATTTTAAGAATCGAAGCTAGGAATTGCATTTGAAGAATAGATCTTTTAAACTATTAATTTCACTGGCTTTCAGGTTTTGAAAACAGATTACGAATTCAGTGTTGTCCCAAAACCTAGCTGGGGATACGCCCTAATTTCCACTATATTTACAATGAAAACTCCCATATCTCCCCTCCCCCAACGGTGTTATTTTGACGATTCAATGGTTGGTTGGTTTCTCAGCGTAAGTCAACTTTTGCTACATGAGAGCTAATGATGATTCAGTGAAAATAAATCTCTTTACTATGGCCCAATGAACATTACTGTTACATTAGAATCTTTATTATCTTTTTTTTTTATCACTATTACCAATTAGATGCATTCTGCTGATTTAGAAACGTTATAAGAAAAATTGTTATCCTTAGAGAGTATTAAATCTCTACAGAGTTGTGTTATAATAAATGACAACATTTGGTTTTTATTTAAATCATTTCAACTTGAAAATCTTTTTTATATTCCTATATCGACATACACCGACGTTTCTATCAAAATTTAGATTTCTATCACAGCTACATATTATTACGGCATTAAATCTTCTGAGAGAACTCCTGAGAGATAGCGCTCGAGACACCACTGTGACGTCACGCATGTATTGTGCGGTTCTCACGACCTACGAAGATCCCTTCCACAGCTGCAGGATTAAAAACCCATCCATGCGTTTCCACTGCATTCTAAAATTCTGTGGGGGTTAAAAGGCTATCACATACGGTTTCACAGCCGAAGTCAACATTCCTGGTTTCTGCGGGCTTGATGAAACGTGAAAGATGAAAGATGAAACTTGGGAGCTTATCCCAAGTTTCATCTTTACCGACAGAATCTGGAGTCCGCCGCCTTCTCCCTCGTAAAGATGTCTATTGAGGGTCGTCATTCAGAACATGCTGACGTTATAGAAGCGATATGTTTCCATAAAAATGCCATCAGAATCCAAGACTGTCAGCCAGCACGGAATTCCTCATCCCCCCCCCCTCTGAAATCCCGAAATTTCTAAGAACTGGCCGCCACCGGAGAAGTTTGCAAGCAGAGTATATATGCGAGACTCTGTTATTTTCAAGAGAGAGAGCCCCTGTAACATCTGGGCCACAGCGGTTGTGCGGATTTCTGCTCACCGAAAGATTGAGTTTTGCCGCTATTAAAATATTTTGCACCAGTCCGGTGATGTTGTAACTTGCTCGAACCAACCTCTTACTTGTTATGTTTTGTATAATTAAAGTAAAGTTTTTCGTTACTTCTGGCCTGCTATTTTAGACCACTCGGATACCACGCCAGTTGAACACGTTTCCGTATCAGTATGCCACACCACCATTTATTTTTGAATTTTCAGTTTTTCCAGCGCCAGATGGGAATGTGTTCCGGGGATTAGACCGTCATTATGTTTTCTTGTAAGCTGTGTCTTTTTATGCAGTTAATGTACGAATTATGACGCAAAATAAGTTACCAAACATAAGACTTAAAGAAATGCATCTCGCGTCATGAGAGAATTAGATTCCGTTAGAGAATTCAGAGAAGTCAGTTACAATTTCCAATGCCCCAGGGCCAGTTGATGACCAAGTGGCTAAGGCGCTGGCATTTGGTTCAGATCCTGTGGGTTCGAGTCCCACTGTTCGCATGAATGTTCATAGTCGTTCAGAATCGGCTTTAAACTGTAGGTCCCGGTCTAATTAGCCCTCGTATAGCAAAAAGTTGACCGTAGCGCTCCAAACCAAAACCAATGCCCCAGACAGGGTCTGACAGAGCAACTAAGGCCTCCCGGGATTGAATCCATGCCGGCGAATAGGCTGCCACTACAATTTAGACCGAGCATTCCAATGGGGAACATCTGATGGGCTAGTACCTCGTACCACCCGCTTAGACCTCATAGAATAACTTTCCGATCCACAGATTTAACATGCACATATCCGGCCTAGACACGGTGGTATTTGATGGCGTCGTCGGGATTCGAATCGAGAACCCCTATTTCGAGGCGGAACGCGCTACCACTAGGCTACCTCGGTTCCAAAGACAAGACGATTCATTGCAACACATTTTACGAGATATGTTGATAATATGTGATCGAGCCAAAGATGTTCAATGTCCCATAATGGTTTGCACTAAATCCTAGAGTTTTGCCTCCTGGAAATAGCTGAGCTTTCCCCATTCGTACAAAGGGATGGCTGAGCAAATCAGTTAAAAATTCTATCAAGTTCATGAGGTCACTAAAATTCACACCCCGAAATTACAATATGGACGTAACTCGTTTTTAAAAAGTTTGTAGTTTTTCGAGGGGTAAAGGCTTCCTTGAAGTTATTGTTTTCACCACGAATAAAAGGTCTTTGAATATTTCTTTACGTGTTATTCAAACTATCATCGTAAGAGATAAAATACCTAAATGATAGATAATATACTTAATAAATTAATATCAAATTAATTCATAAAGGTAATGCTTTGTACGTACTACATTCAAAGGATTAATTTAGGTCTCGAAAAGGGAGACTTATTAGTAAAAAAGTGCACCAAAATCTGTCCGGCAAGGAAAAGAAAATGGTGTCAGTTAATAAATTATCGCAAAAAATAGACTCCTTATTTATTGATTGATTTCGAACTTGTTATGAACCACAAAAAATAGCAATCATTCTCTTTATACACCTATCAGACAAGAACAAAATTTGGAAAGGATTATAACGCTTTTTAGCTGATCTACTAACGGTGCAAAAGAGCATGAAAAATGGAAGATACAAATTTTTGCTCCGGGAGTGAAAAAAATTTATGCTCCTAATATATTTAATATTAAAAAAAACTTTATTCTTACTTAAAAAATTCATTTCGTAAGAAAGTTAATATATTTATATTCTTTGTAATCAATTTAAATATTTCACCTCTGAACTTTATTCAAGCAATAAATAGCGTAAAGAACTGATATTATCGTCATTGAGCACAATCGAAATTTTTCATTTAGTTCGAGCCGTAAATATTATACTAGTGGTTTTAATTTTAAAAACTGAGTATTTTATGAAAACTGCAGTCCATGCCTTTAGGTACAAATCAGATCAAATTCCCAATCTATACGATAGATTTTTGGACTATTAGATAGTTACTTATTTATCTCTACACAGGATACAAAAAAGGGTTCCCATGATGCCATGTTTGTAAAAATACGGTGTTCCCGAAATTATCAAAAGCAGAATAGTAAAACAAGTTTCGTTATAATCGGGGCACGAAGGTGTAGGTACTTTAGTTGCATTTCACATTGATTTCACAACTGAGTTTAGACAAAAGACGGTTTAGTTTCATAAATCATTACTGTCATATGTCGACTGAAAGCGGAACTTCTTTTGAGCAAAATTATTTTTCTTTAAATATAAATGGGGCTATGAGGCTCTAGGTTCATCATGCTGAAAAAAAAAAAAAGGAAATTTTCAGAGTATTTTTCAAAGATGACAAATCAACCAGAAATGTCCTTATAAAAACCATAATTTAGCAGGATCAGTATAATTATTATATAAATTACCGCGAAATAAGCCCTCTTTTTGGGGAAGATATTTCAGTTAGCCTGCATTCATCAGAAACTGTGATTTGGGTAACGAAAAACATAGGAATGGGGGTTGCTTATGCATTATCAATTGTTTTAATTTCGAATTTTAGTGCTCTAAGTAAGACCCAAACAGAGAGGTACATTTTTATCATTTCATTAATCTACAGTAACTGAAGTCACCCAGTGGCTAAGTGGTTAAGGCATCATCTTGCCACGCCGGGGGCGCGAATTCGATTCCCGCATAAGACTTAGTTGTATTCTGGGGAACTCTTCAGTCTTCAGCCTGCAAAAGGTCTAGAAAGGGGAGCTGCAACCCATCGTCCACAGCCGGTGTTATCGTTTGTTAATAAAAAATTCTTCTGTGATTGTGTGATTTATGTTTCTATTTCCTTGTATTCATATGTACTATGTTAGTATGTTAGTATGTATAGTTATTATGTTTCTATTTCCTTGTATTCATATGACTGGGGTGTAACGTATAGAAGTCCAACCTCTCTTGAGGCAATGGCACAGCCTCTTCTGCGGATTGTGCTTCTATCCGCAGGCACGACAGCAAACAAACAAACAGCAACTGAAATACTAGATAAATATTTCCGAAAGTGAACCTGAACTCAGTTCAACATAAAAGGAGCTGGTTTCGTTCATTGCGATAGCATTAAAGCTCCCATAAGAAGATTTGCCATGTCCACGTATCAATATTTTTAATGGTATCCAAAATTATTAAAATGTTAGAACTCCAAATCATGATTCCTTTCAAAAAATATTGTTTTAGACCCCATATGCGGGCCTCGAATTTTTCATCTGAATAAGAATGAGTTTATGCACCCTATGCAAATTCTTTCTGAAATAATTTTAGCTTTTGGAGTGAAATATAGTATAAAAATTAACCCCTTAGTTTATTTGAAATTCCATTTAACGAGAACAATGTTTCAAAAGTTCCTATAACTAGAGAAAACTTCCCCACTAGAGCTGCTGCCAATTAAGATAATCCTATTTCTACCAATATTAAACCAATCATTTTGGCTAGCTTAGAAGGCCTAGTTTTAAAGGTACCTTATAAATCATTACATACATAGCATGGCAGGAAAATAACTTTTTAATTTACTGAGCTGATATAAATCTCTTGCTTAAGCAATTTTCTAATTGATTGTCGCAGTTCTTCTCTCTTTGAGTACGATTTCTGTCGATTTACTAAATTTCGATAGTCATTGTATTGAACGAGCTCGTATTGCTGTAACAAGGAGTTTCATTTAAGATTTTAATCCACGAAAATTTTCTAACATTGCAACTGAACAGCGATAGTGCGTTAATTTCCACTCACATACTAACTTCAAATTTTATAAGCATGAATACATAATTTTTGATTTAAAATAAAATGCAATAAACTTGAAGATTAAAAAACTTTTTTTACTTAGCACATGGCTAAAAATGGCGACTATAGTTCAGCAAAGTATCAACTACTGTAAAATCTTGAGTACAATGCGCGCTTTTTTTTCACATTTAAGACTTGAAAAATGAGGGTGTGTATTATACTCGTGTACGAAAAAACTGTACTTTTAAACACTGAATAAACGACAAACAATATATGAGCTGTATTCTAGTGAAAGTGATTAAGGCTGATAATTTGACAGTATTGTTTGTTTGGAATAAAAAATTTGAGTTTTTTTCCTAAAAAATTTGAGCTTTTTTTTCTACCGAATTTGACGTTTTCGTTTTTTATAACAAATTTTATTTATGTAAATAGATATTTGTGCAATTTTTAAATAAAATATTGAAAAGTTATGGGTGGGTATTATAGTATAATTTTAATTTTTTCGGAAATTTTTGCGCAAAATCAAGCATGCGTATTATATACGTGTGCGTATTAAAGTCAAGATTTCACGGTATATAAATACATATTTATGTAAATTAGGTTTAAATAAACTTTGAGTCCTTAGCGATGCATTACATGAACAACCAAACTTATATTTATATATAATACGCATAAAGTGGAAAGAAAAATCTCTTAAGTTACAATGCTATTTTAATAAAAAAAAACCAGCCAATTTCGTAAATAACTATATAAATACATATTTATGAAAATTTTATTTAAATCAACATTGAAATGATTACTTAGAGATGTATTACACGGACGACTAACTTATATTTATGAATAATACACATAGAACCTACTTAGAGTTATTTCAAACATTTTTCTTTTGCAAAACATAGTATTTTTTTTAAATCGTTAAAAATCAAGTATGCGTATTATACGAGTGTGCGTATTATAGTCAAGATTTTACGGTATTTCAATTCCTTGTTGCAGACTGTGTTATTATGTTTGAGGACTGTAAATTCAGTACCTAGACAGCCTGAAATGCAATATTAATTTTATTTATAACTTTAATTATAACTATATTTTAAAAGCAATGATCGAGTAGAATTCAAGGGATACATTCATTCAAGATCTGGCTATGCCATATTCCCGCTTATGTAAAAATTATTTTCTATTCTTAATAAAATTGATTGATAATTAAAAGCTAGACGATCTTGTTTATAAAATAATTTTACATAAAATAAACAAGTAAAACATTTATAAGATACGAATACAAAACTGTCGTGATAAAAAATAATTAACGGCCTGCTTAGAAATAAAAATCTGTATTGTGGGTGATTTAATTTTTCCAATAAAATACATTGGTTGTTACTGAAAGCAGAGCTATAAACTTTAATTAAAATAATCACAAACAGTCCTTAAAAATTACACCTTAACTCGAACACAGAATAAATGCTAACGTTGAAGCCATTGAATACAATACATTTGCTGCTGTATGATACAGCAGCAAATGTAATTAAAATAATCAAAAGTTGTCATTAAAATTATAACTTAAGTCGCCCTCAAATTATAAATTTGTTATGCAGATATTTTACTTTTCCTTTAAAATGAGTTAGTGCTACATCAAATTGGAGTACAGATATTATTGTGAAAGAACTAACACGCAAATTCAAAGAAAACTGTAATTTTTAATATTGGGAAACTGATTTCTTTTATGTAGTGTATTTAATATTTTCGTTAGTCGTCAGTAATTTAAGTTCGATCTAACGGTTACCCATGAATCTTTTTCTGCGAAAGAAAAAGGATAAAGATTAATTTAATTATTATACATTAAGGTTAACATGTCGGGGGAAATCATATCTAATCTTTCGTTGAATTTCAGTTACTTGAATTTCCCCTGATCATTGTTCTTAAAATCTTAATATAATTGAAATTAATACTACATAATAGGATATCTGCGTGCATAATTTGCGGTCATGAAACATAACACGGTTTTCAACAAGATATTGAGTTAGCAAATACTTTGCTGACCTATGGTCGTCCTTTTTAGCCATATGCTGAGTGAAAAGGTTTTTTAATCTACAGATTTATCGGATTTTATTTTAAAGTAAAATTTATGTATTCGTGCATGTAAAATGTGAAGGTAGTATGTAAGTGGAAATTAACGCACGATCGTTGTTCAATTGCAATGCTAGAAAATTCTCCTAGATTAAAATCCTAATTAAATTTGAATTTTAATGTTATATTAAAAGTTTTTTTTTTCAAGATAAGAATTTAGTGATTTTCCGCTCAACCTGCTACACAAGCTGGTATCTTGCACACGAACTACTGCATGGAAAATAAAAGCCAGACTTCCACAAATACCAAGGCAAGTTTTAAAATATTCCCCAATATTTCAACTCGAACAATCCAGACTTTTTACGGGGAATAATAAGAGGAAATTACTTCGGGAGTCTCATCTTACTTTCTTTTTTCTCCCCCTCGAAAATTAATGCCGAAAACTTGTTAGACGCGCAGCCTCAACTGGCACTGTCCCAGAACAGGGCCAACAGATAGCCTCGATATCGCAATCCCGCTGATGTATAACGTGACAAATGTTTATTTCCTGAAAATTAGCAGATGATAGATAGGATACAGAAAAATCTTTCGGCAAAGAATCCGGCGCATTTATTTCGAGTAGCAATGAGATTTGGCAGCGGTTTGACGAGCGCACATTAGATTTTACTTCGCCGGATGGAAGTTATTTGAAAAATAAATTGGACATTTCTTTGACTTGGAAAGACACCGCAGCTTACTGAATATTGAAATGTATCTTACATAGAGTAGGAGAAATATTGCCCCAATAAAGCTCCTGCATGTCAACTTTAAAGTTAGCGGGATATATATATATATATATATATATATATATATATATATATATATATATATATATATATATATATATATATATATACAGGGCTTTTTACTGGGGGTATGCGGGGATACGGCGTATCTCCACTTTTATTTTAAATATTATTTTGGCCTACCGAAATTTTAAGAGACGTACGAATCAATTGCAAATATATAACAAATAGTATTTTTTTTTTAATTGCGAGTTTTTTGTTCCCCTGTGATGTGACGTGTGAAAACACGGTACTGAAAATACGCACCTTTATTTGAGAAAACACCGTATACCCAATTACTATTTTAGAAAAAAAGAAGCGTGTGTGTGTGCGCGTGAGTGGGTGCTTGCGTGCGTGTGTGTGTGTGTAAGTAAGTAAGTAAAATAAATCTACCTGTCGACACTTGGACGGTATTCGGACACTTGGACGGTATTTGCGCAGCATCAACACCAAATCGAATAATTCAATTAAACAGAATAATACTTTTATTACTTTAAACACGTTATGGTTATCTAATAATTCAACATATTATACGAAATATAAAGGTGTGGAAGCTATTTACATATTTACAAACAGAGTGGATGGATTTTGGCGACCGTTCAATCTATGAATCAATCTTGAGGTCCGCAGTTGTAACTCACACTAGCACACAAAAGAAAAGTAGTTTATTTTTACCGCGTGACCCCCTGTGTTGCCATATTCCCAGGCGTCATACGGAAGGAATGCTGAAGTTAGTTTTATAACGGAAAAACCAAGATCAAAAGCAACGAATCAATGGAGTAGAATTAAACATGTGTGGCGTATTATTACTTATATATATGTGTGTGTGTGTGTGTCTTTGTTTGTTTTAGTAATCCTCATGGAAAATATACTGAACTCTAGTCTACTCCTCCATGACTAGCTGATGCATAGTAATATGTAGGTATTTCTCTTATGTAATACATACTAGATACAGGACTGCTCCAGCGAAAGTCTGGTGCAAAATATGAAGTGTTTTCATTTATGGAAAAGATTCTCAACTCCCAATTATCTGAAATAATTAATGGACATGGAAAATCGGAAAGCGCGGATAATCCTAAAACAGTTTTGTAGGCCATTAAAAAGGGAATTATTGG
The DNA here is from genome assembly GCA_907164885.2 of Dolomedes plantarius. NCBI lineage: Eukaryota > Metazoa > Arthropoda > Arachnida > Araneae > Dolomedidae > Dolomedes > Dolomedes plantarius. The sequence continues at coordinate 50,465,314 of OU015491.1, read as the reverse complement.
GGTGCTTTAAAAGAACGACTTGAAAGAATAAAAAGAAATGAATTAAAATAATAATAAAACTTACATATATTTTCATTTTAATCTGGTATTCAAGTCTGGTATAATTTTTAGCTTCCGACCAATGTTAAACTTCTTTCTGGCAATTTGTTTTTTATCGCTCCGGGATAATCGAGTGATCAGTATATTCAAGATCTGCATAAATGCTATAATGATTCTCAAAATTTCTCTTATTAAAAATAAATCATATAACAGAATGAATTTCATGAATGCACAAATCTTTCCACTGTCTTTAGTAAAACATCCGTAAGCGTTACTTACGAAACAAATCCAAGCCCAATAAATGACGGAATAATCTCATTTATATCTCAGGCCATGGCTTCAGAGCACAAATAAATAATTCAAAATCCCTCATCTCTCTCATAGCCTCCTTTTAACGACCCGTTTAGATAATTTGAAAACCTCAAATTAAACTGAACTCTTACGATGAATTTCAATGTGATCATCGTAATAACTATCATCGTGATTTTGCGACATGTAATTACAGCCGAAACGTAGATGGTTCCGAAGAAGAGAGACTGCCATTCACACAGTCACGAGTCTAATATTTAAAATTCAACCCCCACTCTGGAGCAAGTTTCTAATTTATCATACCAAGTTTGTTGCGTGCGTATCGGTGAAAATCCCATTTCGAGAATAAATTACGAAACGATTATTCTGATGAGGGGAGTTTTTGGCTACGTAATTGTCTTTAAGATGATATAAGTTTTCTATCTCGCATGACAGATAAATCCGGAGAGAGTTTTTGAGGTAGACGGCAATGGAATACGACAATCCATTTATCCAAGGTGAAGGACGTTAAAATAGTGGATGCCCCGAACACTGCTGTGATTAAAGTATGAAAGTGTTACGTATGATAAATTACGGGCGACAGTCACCGTGTCACTGCCAGCAAAGTTGCCCTGGCAGAGAGACAGCATTGCGGCAAAATAACCAAGAGGAGAACTGCACTCGTGGGTAATAGCACTCTTAAATTTGAAGTTAAGATAAAATGTTAAATATACCTAAACACTGCGCTGATTAAGACATGGAAATGTTACTTTTGATAAATTGGTGTAGACAGTTTGTATTTCCCAGCCAGCAAAGTAACTCTGGCAGAAAAATGTCGACGCGATAGAGGAGATAAAATTTAAGAGCAGAATTGCGCTCTTGTGAAACAGAACTCTTACAATTACTGTTACCGTAATTTAAGTATTATCTCATTCTAATAATTCTATTGTCATAACTACAATAAGAATGCTAAGATTTTATTTTTCTCTCAGGATCCCCCTCTTACCATAAACCAGTTATTGTTCCGTTGTAATGGATGATATACGGTACTCTTCAAAATGGGCAACATTTACAGGGCAAAGAGGCCTCTAGAATCGCATAAATCTCGCTACTTTGGATCACTGTGCATAACAAAAGGATAACACATTTATCTCATGCATTGCACTTCCGTAGGAAGGATGCAGTCTGTAAAATTTCGTCTCTCGATTCAAAATGAAAGGTCACAAATCAATTTTATCGTAACCTTCAGTGATCGCCTTATTGAAATCAAAAACATCAACAAAATAATGTAAATCCAGTTTAGCAAAAGTGCCGTTATTTATTATTTTTTTTAGTGCTATGACCATCTTTTGCAACATGGGGGTTAAACATACCAGGAACTAGAGTTTAGAGTCGATTAAGAATTCATCAAAAGGAAACTTATCCCAGGAAAATTTTTGAGTTGCATTTCTCAAATTTCTTTGGTTTAATCTCTTAGCGACTTCTGCAATCAATTTCAATATATCACCTTAATTACATTTGTACTTTCCTACAATCCCGCACATTTAACAGATCCATCAAGAATTCCAATTAAATGGACAGCATTGCTTCTGATCACAGGATGTGCACAATAAAAGGCAATAATTTCAACAATTTATGAGCCCAATATCCCTACAGCTTTAAAGAATTTTCCAATGCCTTACATACCCTTAATCTTAAGAGAGCTACCATGACAAACATGTTTTAGGCCACTCTATTATTCTAAATCTCCAACTGGACAGGCGTGAAATTTAAAACATCATTTCTGTGTGTAGAAGCCCCTTTAACTAAAAAGAAGTAATACCACAAATTTTAACATTTCTTTGCCTAAATCGCTTATCCAAAAATGTACTTCTGAATTGTATTACGCTAAATTACAACCATTATATATGTACAATATGGGCATACGTGGGATAAATCTAATACTTTCTCACCTTTCCTATTTCAATGAGTTACCTTTTTTTTTCAAACTTAAAACCCATTTTAGAAATCTGTGAGGTAACTGGTCAGTATCTGGTTTAGTGATGTGAGTATATTTTTCTTTTTATTGCACGTGCCTGCTTTGCATTTCTTTGTATTTCAAATGTTTCAGTCCCGAGATCCTGATGATTATCTAACTCTTTTATAATTTGGCACGATTAAAGAACAAAAGAACTGCTTTTTTGTGGGTGACCCACCGAAAAGGACTCTACACTTTTATTATAATAGTGTCCTGTCTAGATATTTTAAACTTCGCAGACCTGAATGAGATTCCCCAAAACCTAAAGAGAATTTAATCGGAGAGAAGGATTCAATAATAGTCCTCCATCTTATTGTATTAATATCCGGGGGGGGTTGTAGAATATATATATATATATATATATATATATATATATATATATATATATATATATATGTATATATATACAAAAGTACATTGAGTCTTTTGTATATTTCTTTGTACCAAAGGCTCAAGTCGAAATTATTGTTCTCGATTGGTATAAAAGCCAATAACTTGGTATATTTAAATCACTGTTTTTGACTTAAGCGGCCTTTATACCGGGTTCCATATATATATATATATATATATATATATATATATATATATATATATATATATATATATATATATATATGTATGTGTGTGTGTGTGTGTGTGTGTGTGTTTGTGTGTGTAAGTAAGTACTCGGAGGGAGAAAAACAAACATATTTTTGAAATAACACATTTTCTTCTGTAACAAAAATAAGCTATTTTACGAGATAATCTTAACATTGAAATCTATAAACAAACACATTGATCCGTATTAAAAAGAATATTTTTTCAAGTTTTCGCGGATATGCACCAAACCCTTAACAACGGATATCATGCTACATAACATTCAAAATTATCAACAGCATATATTCGTTATCAATCTTTCAAACGCACTTTTTCTTAAAGTAACGATCGATTTTTTTTATAGTCGAACACCTTTGTCTACACTATAGTACCAAATTTAACCAAATATGTTTTAAAGTAAGCCGTTTAGTGAGTAAAGGGAAAAGGTTTACCATAAAATGAACTAAAATACCGTAAGTAGGCTAAAATTAAATGGTAAATCATAAGTAGATTTAAAAAAAAATTTTCAAAATTCCTTTCCAAATTTGCACGTTTAAAATTTTATGATTTAAAAAAAATACTATGTTTTGCCAAAGAAAAATGTTTGAAATAACTCTAAATAAGCTCTGTGTGTATTGTACATAAATATAAGTTAGTCGTTCGTGTAATACATCTCTAAGTAATCATTTCAAAGTTGATTTAAATCAAATTTTCATGAATATGTATTTATATAATTATTTACAAAATTGGCTGGTTTTTGATTAAAACAGCATTATAACTCAAGTGATTTTTCTTTCAATTTATGCCTATTTATATATAAATATAAGCTGGCTTTTCCTGTAATACATCGCTAAGGACTCAAAGTTTATTTATATCTAATTTATATAAATATGTATTTATATAGTTGTTTACAAAGCTGGTTAATTTTTTTTATTAAAATGGCGCGCTGTAGCTTAAGTGATTTTTCTTTTCCATTTATTTGTATTGTATATAAATATAAGATAGTCTTTCATGTAATACATCGCGAAGGTATCATTTCAAAGTTGATTCAAATCAAATTTGCAGAAATATGTATTTATATAGTTATTTACTTAAGCTGGCTGGTTTTTAAATTAAAATAGCATTGTAGCTCAAGTGATTTTTCTTTCCAATTTATGCGTATTGTATATAAATATAAATTGGTTGTTCGTGTAATACATAGCTAAGGACTCAAAGTTTATTTAAATCTAATTTATATAAATATGTATTTAATTTGTTGTTTAGTAAGCTGGCTAGTTTTTTTAATTAAAATGGCGCCCTGTAGCTCAAGTGATTTTTCGTTACCATTTATTTGTATTGTAGATAAATCAAAGATGGTCTTTCATGTAATACATCGCTGAGGTATCATTTCAAAGTTGATTCAAATCATATATGCAGAAATATATATTTATATAGTTATTTACTTAAGCTGACTGGTTGTTTAATTAAAATAGCATTGTATCTCAAGTGATTTTTCTTTCCAATTTATGAAAATTGTATATAAATATAAGCTGGTTGTTCGAGTAATACATCGCTAAGGACTCAAAGTTTATTTATATCTAATGTATATAAATATGTATTTATATAGTTGTTCACTGGGTATTTTTTTAATTAAAATAGCTTTGTAGCTCAAGTGATTTTGCTTTGCAATTTTTCCTCCTGTAAAAGACAATGAACTACATAAAATTTAAAGCTCCTGAAGCGTACGTTCTCCCCTTCCCAAAAGAACTACTGACGGATGCAAAGAAAAAGGAAGACCGCAGACTGCGTCAGCGACAAAGCGGGAGCTTGCTGATACGGCAGAACTCATAACTTTGAATGGCATCATAGTTCTAATGAATAACTAAAGTTAGCCAGAGTGTCCTGGAGGCATTCTGGAAGCAGGAGGAAACTCGCCATCCCGGCGAATTCCCGTGTAATTGGCGTGCGAATGGGGTGACTAAATTTTTTAACTCTACGACTCTGTTTCCATATCAACTAAATTTTAATTACACTTTATAGTTTCTATATTTTTACCCTTTCGGAATAAAACTTAGAACTTTTCTGTGTATTCATTCCGTATAAAATTTAATTGAGGAAATTATAGGACAAATATTATCTTCATGTACCCTATATATATATATATATATATATTAATTATATATATACTGAGGTAAAGGGCACTAAGAGAGAGTTAAATAAATATCCATCAAGTGTCTTTTACCTAGATACAATGATTGTACATGTTGCCATTTCCAACTGACTTAGTTTCTTCAGTATAAACGTTCGAGTTACAGCTTTGCACAACTAAAAAGAGCTCAAAAAATATCTCAGAAAAATTTTCAACTGTGTACTCGTAAGAAAAAATGGACTTGGTGCCCTTTACCTCCGGCACACAGATATATATATATATATATATATATATATATATATATATATGTGTGTGTGTGTGTGTGTGTGTGTGTGTGTATATATTAATTATATATATACTGAGGTAAAGGGCACTAAGAGAGAGTTAAATAAATATCCATCAAGTGTCTTTTACCTAGATACAATGATTGTACATGTTGCCATTTCCAACTGACTTAGTTTCTTCAGTATAAACGTTCGAGTTACAGCTTTGCACAACTAAAAAGAGCTCAAAAAATATCTCAGAAAAATTTTCAACTGTGTACTCGTAAAAAAATGGACTTGGGGCCCTTTACCTCCGGCACACAGATATATATATATATATATGTGTGTGTGTGTGTGTGTGTGTGTATATATTAATTATATATATACTGAGGTAAAGGGCACTAAGAGAGAGTTAAATAAATATCCATCAAGTGTCTTTTACCTAGATACAATGATTGTACATGTTGCCATTTCCAACTGACTTAGTTTCTTCAGTATAAACGTTCGAGTTACAGCTTTGCACAACTAAAAAGAGCTCAAAAAATATCTCAGAAAAATTTTCAACTGTGTACTCGTAAAAAAATGGACTTGGGGCCCTTTACCTCCGGCACACATATATATATATATATATATATATATATATATATATATATATATATATATATATATATATATATATATATATATATATATATATATATATATATATATATATATATATATATATATATATATATATAATTAAGTAAATAACATGAATAAAAGGAGGTTAATATAGGGCACATATTATATATATTATCATGTCATATACATTAATGGGTCCCCATATTATCAGAATATTTTTTTGTATTCTGAAAATTGCCAAAATACAAATTTCAGTTACAATAAATTGTAATAAATATTAAACATAGTGCCCCAACCATTTCAATATAAAATTAAGTAATTTAAACACTTCTAAAATTCAAAATATTTTCTGAAAAGTTATTATTTTTTTTAATCAATCAAATTTTCAATATTTATTGTTAATTTATAAAGAAAAGAGAAATTCTTTTAAAGCCAGAAGTTTAAAAAAGCCTGTGTTTAATAAAATGAATTAAATAAATTACTTTTCTAATTTCTCTAAAAAAAGAGATTAATTCCAGTAGAACAAACTTTATCTATGCTTGCCTACTAAAGCATGATTAAGAACACATAAGACGATTTTTTAAAGAAACAAGGATCATGTGTCTCTGGCCATTCCACTTAAAATCTTTTATAGATATTTTTATACAGGTCATAAAACTAGAGTGAAATTATTGGGGTTATAAACTGGTTTTTCCATATTTTTTTTGTTTTACAAACATCCGACTGAAATGGCTAAATACGTTTTCTTTGCATATTTCCATTAATATACCCAAAACATGAGGTCAGAAAAAATAATAGAGTTGATAAAAATTAAAAGTAAGATTTGAGTTTATAAAACTGAAAAAAAATTAATTTCAAAAAGATGTTAGTAACAAACACTTGAAAAAAAGTATATATATATATACTATTTAATGTTTTTCATTATTTTAATGCCAAAGCCATTCTGTGTTTTATGTTTAGTTCCAACTAATAAACAACTGTAAAAGAATATTCAGTCGTTTTCATTTGAGTTTAAACTAAAGATTTTAAGATCAAAATTATTTTGGTAAACACTATTATTGATTTCTAGAATTCCTTCATAAAGGAAATAGTATATATGAACTGTTTGAAAATGCCTCTAATTAAGTTCTGACGAAAACATTAATTAATATAATCATACAGATAAAGTTTAATGAATGGAGTTTTTTTCTTTTTGTAGAAATCTTTTTCCTATGCGTGCATTTATTAAAGGCTAATATTGATTAAAAAGGAACTAGCTTCAATTATGGCATTGCTTCAGGGAAATAGTCAAGAAATACTATTAAATACGTATTAAAATAACCATTCTCTACTATATTTCCTTATATAAAAGCGAAACCTACGATCTATGGGGAAATTTGTCGTTATCATTTGATATTTCGTTAAGGAAAACACATATAGTAGAGTGATCTTCAATTTAATTTTTTTACTTTCCATAACAATACTATGTTATTATACATGAATTTATTAATTAACCATTAATTAACCTTTAATAATTAACCTTTATTAATTAACCTTTTACCAGGCTGTAAAGGAACAAATAATGTTTATTTGGCACCACATAGTTTTACGAAAATTTTAGCGAGATACAATAAAAAATTCTGATATTGGAAAAGTAGGGTGATGTATCATCAGTTATACGACAACATTATCGGTTATAAACATAATTATTATAAAGTAACTAGTAAAGATAAAACTCGTTTTTGTAAAAAGCATTAATGAGACATTCATTTGGATCAAACAGCGAAATAAACTACAGGAACGAAAACAAAATTCCAATTACTCTTCTTAAACCACGATATTTTAACTCTTTTTGAGAGAGACAGGGATGTCCTGGAAATAAACAGAAGTCGGTACGAGCATGTTTGTGACATATTCTGCAAACATTAATTTCGATCGTTGGGCGAAAGAAAAAAACCCATCACATGTTTGCTTATAGCAGTAAAAGATCTCCGCATAGATAAAGGTGATTTTTTATGCCATTTGAAATCAAATACCATACTTTCTATTAAATCAGATTCTTTTGAGTACAACCCTTTGCAATTATCCTAAGAACTTGAAGGAAATTCGAAGCACAGAGTCAACCGTGTGTTGGAAAATTCCCGTTTGACTAATGACAAGAAGTGGGCATTAAGTTTCATTACTCTTCCAGAAATAAAGCGCCTTGTTGACAAATGCTTGAAGCGATGATTGCAAGTCCTTAAGCGAGACCAGAGGGAGCAAAAAAAAGAAACTCTGTGTACACTGTCGGCGGTAATTGAAACTTGCATTTATCACCGAGATTAATGGATATTTAGGATCTCCAGGATGCAAAATTAGGTTTTTAATTTTCGACTCTAAAGGGTTTTTTCCAATATGGGAAGCATCAAAAGTTTATATCCTTCTTTCCGTTGAGGAAATTATCCTTTAAAATAAGATATCATGATATGTTTTGTATTGCGTGTTTTGGCCTGTATGTTGTAATGCACATAGGAAGAAAAGTTTTTTACCATAGAAGGGTTTTAAAGACCTCTAAAATCCAAACAAGTCTTTGTTTCAAATATCGGCTCATGTAACTCCTTAATTTTGAGCACAAAGCAAAAAGTCCTTAAATTGCAACCTTCAGAGAGCCACATTACAAGACATGCTTTTCACTGATTAATGAACAAAGGCCAGGAAATCTCTTAGGTTTCAGTTCTTATACAGTAGTTCCTCTGATAAGGAACTTCTAAACTTTTGACAAACTGATATCATTCGAAGACCGTATGAAGTATTTATTATCCTTATAGCAGACAATGGTCGAATGAGCCCTCCAACAATTAGCATTTTAGATCATTTCATTACAAGGAGGGCTAAAGAGGGTAGTTGGTGGTTGATTGGGAGTGCCACAGTCGACTTCTGCTAGACTGGGCTAATATTAAACCACTGAGGATGATAGAGCAAAGAAAGGAAATAGAGATTAATCATTAGGATTTGGTAGTTATTTCGACTATAGAATCAGTTTTGATTCTGTAGTATAATACCGGCAAAATCTGGTAACTTATAAATACTTTTAAGAACCGTGATACACACGAAATAATTTCTCTTAGATTTTTCTGAAATGTGTGTTTCAGAGTTGCAGATGTGTCATTTAAAGTGACTGACTTTGATATTATCAAGTATTTTATGTATCTTCATTTGTCATTGATTTTGTTTTTTTCCCAAAGTAATCTCTATATTAGGAACATTGTTAACGGCTAAATCAAATTTTAAGGAAACTATAAATAAATATCTTATTTCTGACCGTATTAATAAACACTGCTTTTTCTTACGAAGGATGGGTGAAAAATTGGTCCTTAAAATTAAAAAAGGGTACTTCAAAGTCATTAAAATGTGCTTAGTTTTGGGACTTAAAATAGGGTAGGAACTACGTAGATTGTTCACTTTGCGAAACATGCTTTGCGTTCATCAATCTTTAGTTAATAATAGGGTTAAAAGGGAATGAATATGATATTTAATTCCCGAAAACTTTGAAATGTGCTAAAAGAATCATAAAAAATACAACTCAATTCGGCAGCAAGTATACTTGGAAACATTTTTTATTTCACGTTTGGAAAGCATTTTCAGTGGCCCAAGAATAGGATCTTTGCTCCTCGGACAGATAGTTTATCTCTACACCCTCAGCACATGTCCATGATATTTTAAAACTAACTTCATAAATTAAGTGTCATCTCAAACATTTTATACCTTATTTCTCATAAAATCGAATGGGTACGTATTAAACAGGAAATCTGGAAATAATATTGTAATGAAATCGAAGAGAAACAACGGTATTTAATTTTTTGCAATAAATTTCATTGATAAGACATAATGTAGGGAAAAATTAATAGAACTACACGTATGACAAACAATATCACTTGATTTTCCCAACAGGAAAATAAATACCCTGCTCAGAGCAAAAATATTACCTCAGGCTGTTTTTCTTTTCCAATAGCTTGTTCTGGAGTAATAGTGTCTAGCTTTCGTTACTTATGATGTATAGTATATGGACGACTTTTTTTTCATGCTACAGAAAAGGAATGGCCAGATATATAGAATTGTGATTGCAAGAAGAAATATTCATTAAGAAATACTGAGATAACAAACAGTACTTGTATTAAGGGAACAGAATAGTTAATGGAAGAAATTTAATAGTTACTCTTCGTTCTGGCTGACTGATTGATCTATTTTTTAAAAAATTCTCATTAACAGCATATTATTTTTTACTTCTTAATTTGCTCATCATTTTTGCTAATCATTTTCTTTACTGCTGTTTAGAGTATTTAAGTTTTTACTTTATTATCTGCAGTTGTGCGGATATATAAAACACAGTACACTGCTTACATCGATGAGATTTCATGTTGTAAGTAATTCCTCTCTCCTCTCAATTTGCAATTTCCTCTATTTCCTTTCTTTGCTCTATCATCCTCAGTGGTTTAATATTAGCCCAGTCTAGTAGAAGTCGACTGTGGCACTCCCAATCAACCATCAACTACCATCCTTACCCCTCCTTGTAGTGAAAGGATCCAAAATGCTAATTGACCAGGTGATGGCCGAATGGCTAGGGAGCTGGCATACAGTCCAGATCCTGTGGGTTCGAGTCCCACTGTTGGCATGGATGTGTGTAGCCGTTCGGAATCGGCTTTAAACTGTAGGTCCCTGACTAATTAGCCCTAGTGTAGCAAAAAAGTTGACCGTAGCGCTCCAAACCAAACCAAAATGCTAATTGTTGAAGGGCTCATTCGACCATTGTCTGCTATAAGGATAATGAATACTTCATAAGGTTTTCTAATGATATCAGTTCATCAAAAGTTCCACAGTTTATCTGTGGCCGATGTTTATTTTTGGCTGAATTACCTATTTTGTGATTTTTTTCCTTTTTTGTAAAATAAAAGGGATGAAAGTATAACTTTAAATGTCCAAAATAATGTCAACAGTGTTCTTTGTCAAAGCTTCGTCACTTAGCAAGCAGTTGTTTGTACTCTTAGCGCTACAGTCATCCTTTGCGACACGAGAAATAAAACAAAAACGTGCAGTTTCACTAGAACTACTGACGATTGAGCTATGCTTATTTCTAACAAAGTTAAAACCAATCATGTTGACGAGTTGGGTGATTAAAGTGTTAAAACTCATTCGGAACGGTCACAACCACTCATACCAATCGTCATACTTGAACCACCAAAATATGGCACCGAAGGTCAACGTGAGCAAAAGAATATCACAGGCTTTTTGCACAAGAAAAAGTGAAAAACTGAGATAATTTTATAATACTTTTAGCTAAACTTCGTGTAGATTACTATATATATATCTCATTTTAAATCTTTTGAATAGTTATATTTTTATGCCATGGTGTACATTTTTGGATTCTTCTATTTTGTGTTCCTTCATGTATTAAAGTTGCTGTGTACTTACCCTATCGGATTCGTACAGCTCAGTATTAACCTATGTAGAAAACGTGTCCAAGGATTGCCGACTTGAATTTAAAGATTATTTTTTAAATTTGTACTCTGTAATAGAAAAAGAAATTTTACACCTTGAGGCAATTTTCATTTTTAAAAAATGCAAATAATATTTTTAAATTTAAATTACTCAGGGGAAGAATCTGGTATAGTGTGTTTTAAACGCTCATAAATTCCTTTGGTGGACAACATTTATAAAATTAATCCTTTTGTAAGGTGAAGAAAAGTTTAGGCTATCTGAAAATACCATTTTTATTGGATTATCAGCATTTACGTAGCTGTAAATAGTAGTGGTCATATTTTCTCTATAGGTTAACATTGAGGTAAGCGAATCCAATAGAGTTAGTACACAGCAACCTTTAATTTGCAAAGATAATGGTGAGGAGACGGCTGTCAGTGTATGTCCCTTTTTAAACATCATAAATAACCTTAATTAATCTCTTTACAACCACAGAGACATCAGCTCTTCAAGTTTTCAAAGATTTCCGGTGGAAAAAAAAAGATGCATTTTTAAAGGCAAACCGCATTTTTTTTCTAAACCATCCTCAAAAAGGAAAAAAAAAATCCACCACACTCGCCGTTTCCTTTACCAGAATGAATCGACCGCAGTTTTTTTTCCCCCTAAACAACAACAATATATCTTTCTTTTATTCGACTCTTATTCCCCTTAATCCATTTAAGGTTACAAAGATTTTTTTTTCATCCAATACTTTCACCTCCCTATTTTGAAACTTAATAACCTTCTTTGTGACGGTAAATTGAGCTCATTGTGTGGCGTGATGGAAATATTGATTAGCGTGGCAAAAATCCCGCAAACAACTAAGTTTGCTGAAAGTTATTAATGGGCCACATTGAGGTGTAATAAAGGATACATAATACAGATATAGTGGATGATAATATGGGGGGGGGGGGGGGGTGATACATTGAATTACAAAGTTTGTTTCCCAGAAGTTCATAAAAATGCTAATCACGTGTTTCTGGGGAGATAATGGATTAGGATTTAATGAAAAGCATGAAAACAGAGATGATATTAGATTTTTAACATAACACTCGGTGACAAAAGCGAATTTAATGGCAGCAATACGCTCGATGAATATATGAAATTAAGGCATCTATTATCGGAAGATAAGACGCGAAATAATTTATTTTAAAATAAGGCGAGAGAGAATTAGCTGCATCCGTTTCGATTCATGTGCTTAGAGTTAAGCAGACAGCGATAATTTATCAAAGCTATTTTCGTCTTACAGCAGAAATTATATTAGCAAGTGTACGTCTAGCGTTATTTAATATGTTCGTCTTACTTTGAGGGTCATGGTTAGATGCACTTTTATCACCGAGGAATTAAATTCCATTCCCGAAAGATAATTTCTAAAGACAGAAAAAAAAAATATGTGGTACTTTTCCGTTAGCCGGGCGTAAGCTATATATCGCCAAATATGGTTCTTAAGTCACATTTTGTTTAATTAACTCAAACTCTCGTGATACGTGTACGTGAGAGAACAAAATATACACTGCTGGCCACTGTAAATGCAACACCCTGAAGGAAACATGCAAATAACATAAAATTTATAACATGCATTAGCGGAGGTGAGATATGCAAATGATTAGTTTTTCAGCGCAGACGCACATCACGCGCGCCTGTGGCGCCACTTCAAAGCGCTATTTAAGGCTTAGAGATTTCGACGATTTCAAGTTCGGCAATTGTGTTTTTCTTGTGGTTTTTCAAAAAAACGATCAATTATGCCTCGTCGAAAACAGCGATCATCTTTTGATCAAGTATCCGAGTTCGACAGAGGAAGGATAGTGGCCTACCGAGGATTGTGGATTATCTTTTAGGGAAATCGGTAGTCGTGTTGGACGAAACCAAACAACTGTAATGCGGATATGTGATCGTTGGATGCAGGAGGGTACGACGGACCGGAGTGTTCGATCGCATCCACCCCTGCGCACCACTTCACGTGCTGACAGGCAAATTGTGCGCATGTCAGTGACGGATCACTCAGTCACATCGCGAACCATAGCACAGCACATGCAGTCTGTAACGCATCATCCAGTGTCTGCGCGTTCCATTAGACGCCGTTTACAGCAGAGTGGTCTGTCCGCAAGACGTCCATTGCTTTGTCTACCCTTGACGCAGAACCACAGACGTCTCCGCCGCCAATGGTGCCATGACAGAAGGATGTGGACGGCAGAATGGAATGAAATTGTCTTTACTGACGAGTCACGCTTCTGTCTGCAACACCACGATGGTCGCATTCGAGTCTGGAGACACCGTGAAGAGAGGATGCTGAACAGCTGCGTTATGCACCGCCACACTGGTCCTGCACCGGGTATTATGGTAGGGGGCGGTATTGGATATCACTCCCGCACACCTCTAGTACGCATTGCCGGTACTTTAAACAGCCAGCGCTACATCTCCGAGGTGTTAGAGCCAGTTGTCCTTCCTTACCTTCAGGGCTTGCCCACAGCCATATTTCAACAGGATAATGCGCGACCACACGTGGCACGTATTGTCCAACGTATCTTCGTCAATCGCCAGATTGAATTGCTTCCCTGGCCGCCTCGCTCTCCGGATCTTTCGCCGATAGAAAACATGTGCTCCATCATTGCTCTACGATTGACCCAGATTCCATCCCCAGCTGCCACAGCAGATCAACTTTGGCAACGTGTGGAAGCTGCTTGGTCTGCTGTACCCCAAGAACTCATCCAAAGTCTCTTTGAATCAATGCCGAGGCGTGTGGCAGCGGTGATCTCCAACAATTTGCGGCTACTCTGGCTACTGATTTTGGCAGGAACCACACTTCACAGAAGTCTATAAATTTAATCATTTGATACTTGGTCAACATGTTATCTACAAAATAAATTTTGTTGTGATATCTCTTGTCTTTCCTGGTGTTGCAATTTGGGTGGCCAGCAGTGTATAAGTAAGCATTCATTTTGTTCTTTAAGTAAATAATTAGTTAGGAAGACAAAAATATTTTAATGTCTTTCGAGATGTCTTCAAAAGGACCCTCTTTTTGTCGTCGCCAGAGAAATTCAGCGATTACGATTGCAAATGGTGGCATGCCGTTCCTCAATATTCATTCATGTCGCCAAACGTTGCTTCATCACAACTCTTCAATCTTTTGTGCGATTGTGAAGAAAGCTAATGAAGTTTGTGGTTAATTTGTTTCCAATTTTTATTCATGTGAATTTCGGGTTTATATTGCTGGATGTCTGAACTTAACAGTATTCTCCTCACATGATTCATACCCGTTGATCTATCATCTTTTTCCAAAGTTTCGTGTGTGACAACGCTTCTTCAAAATTTACTCCATCTATTACCTATTAAACTGTTTTCCTAGGATTTTTATGTTGGCGACTTTTCATTCTCGTCAATGGCGATACTTAATAGGATAAATGCTAAATGCGCCCGGCTAACGGAAAAGTACCAAGTAGGATCCTGACTACGCTAAATTAGTGGCTCTGTTGTAGGCTCTGTTGTAATAAAGCTAAACAGGAAAAATGTAAAAATAAAATACCGTATTTGGGAATTATTCTCTGCTAGTAGTTTCTGCAACTAGTAGTTTGCTGCAGAGTTTTTATCACTAATTTAAAAATATTTTCACAATATCGGGGAGTTAATCAGATTTTCCATGGTTTCCTCAAGTTTAATCATCCATAATCTGGACGATAACGCATCTCAGATGGGACAGAAATTTCAAAGCAATACACTTTTAAAAATATTTTGAGGAAACTTCATTTCAGTTTCATCAGAAATGCGATAGTAAAAGTTTTTCTCCTCAGTTCTTTATTTTTCACCATATTCATTACCCGAAATTTCTATTCCCTAATATTGATTTTTTTTCTATAAAAAAATCTCTAAAAAACTGGTCTTTATTCTTTAAGTTTAAAAATTAAATATATTTCCATTCAGTATAAATTGGTGTCCTCTATGTTAAGGCATGTTTTACGTAAAAAAAAATCACACAAATCTATTCAGTGCTTATTCTGGAGGCGTATATAATATAGGATCTAGCTGGATACCCGTACTTCGCTACGGAGTACATTCAAATTAAATACAACAGTCAATGTATGCAATTAATGCCAATATATATATATATATATATATATATATATATATATATATATATATATATATAATAAATACACAAAGTAAAAAAAAACGAAAAAATATATCTATAAAAAATTGTAAGGGATATTTTTATTATAGACAAAATAATGAAGAAGAAAAATATTAAAATTAAATCTAATAGAACATACTAAAGAATATAGTACAGTTTGAGGAACATTTCTTTACTGCATTTTAATATGTTTTTAAATAATGTCCAATTGTCTGCCACATTAGCAAGAAAAAAAAATTTTCTTTGTCTATTTCGTTGTTATACATGTGACACAAAATTAGTTTAAAGTATCACAAAAAGAAAAGAAATAACGTGATCAGCATTTAATAAATTAAATTCTAAAAATTAATATTTAAAAATTCACCAAAATCCTGAAGACGGGGGTAAAGATTCGAAAAGGATTTGATTTTAAAGGAATTTTTATGGTTTTTCTCGTGATATAAATTTTATAACCCTCAGATTATTTTAAACGCAAACTTTAAAGAATATTACAAAAACAGATTAAAAATTTAATTTAAAAGAATCTAAGAAGAATTTTTCAAAAATCTCTCTTAGTGCACCCCTACACTATAAGAAGAATCGCCATGCAAAATTTCAGCCCTGTAGGTCCAGCGGTTTGGTCTGTGTGTTATATGTCAGTCAGTCAGTCAGTCAGATACGGAACTGTTTTATATATATAGATTTTACAAAAAGGACAATATCAAATAAGACACTATATAAACTGAAACGAGGACTTACATAAGCAAAACGTGTGGGGTTAAAGAAGACACTCTTTTCATTTATAAAATTTCATAAAAGCTAATTTTATGTATTTACAAGATTTTTTTAAGTTAGTTGATCGTTCTAGGTTACGATTGATTTAAGCCAGTCATTCTTAACTTATTTTTCTCTCGGGCCGCATGCATATGTTTGCTACGTTACGCGGTCCACAACATAGTATACTATATCTTATAATATAATAATGTAAAAAATAAAATTGAAAACCTTAATGTATTCAAACGCTTGTTTCAAACATTAGTATGATTTTTTTTTATGATGAGACAAATTTTTGACTATTTTGGACAAAACAGGTTTATACTTGCTACATGCTACTCTCAATACACCATCAAGGTAAGAATCTACATCATCAGTAAGTCAACCTCTATATACGTTCTTCGCATAATTCATTTTCAAATTGGATGATTCAGAAAGATGCGTTGCAGCGAACAACGTGAGCAGCGGGTGGCACATTTTTGTGCAGTTATGTATTTTTCAGGCAATAATTTCCAAAATTATATTTACAAAAGTACCAGCTCGATAATGAGTGCGAGTGCTTTGGGGACGAGCGTAAAAGCTTGGTGGACCGCAGTTTGAATAAACCTGATTTAAGCGTTATACAAGCTACAATTTTTAACTAAAACAATTACAGAAATCGGTATTTAAAAACACAAAATTCTGATTGATATATATATATATATATATATATATATATATATATATATATATATATATATATATATATATATATATATATACATATACATGTATATATTAAAAATTACAAAATTCTACATTTTGGTATATATTTACCAGCACTAGAACTTTTTTTAATATTAAAATTATTTACCTAATTCTAAAAGTGTAGCTCCCAGTATATGCCGCAATTAAATTCTTTATTAACAGCTCTAAAATAATTGTGACAATGTCAGCAAATAAACTTCAAATAAGTAAACTTTAAGTGATATTTTCCTTAAAAATTCCTACGACAAAAGAAATTGTGTTGCAAATAAGACGCTTACTATGTCATATAGAGAGTGGGCGGATGTTTGTAAATTTAGCTCTATTCATGATAAAAGAAAAATGTGTATCAAACAAGTGGAGTTTTTTTTTATTTTAAAATCCTATTACAAAGAACTGAAATATCCTAATGATTGATTATACACTGAGTAGCCAATTTATTATGACCACCTGACATTTTTATGCTTATCAGTTATGACGTCCTATTGTTGCTGCATAAGGGTGAGATTGATGTAAAAAGAGTTTGCTGGAGTATTATAAAGACAGTTGAAGTTTATTGCTTGTGAAGAAATGAATAAGAAACGCAATTTAAAGGACTTTTAATGTGGAACGATTTGGTTGTTAGAAACAATAGATCTAGTACAACTGCTTCGTCTTATGAAATGTTCGAGAGAACCTGTTGTTCGTGTTTGCAAAGAGTGGACTACCAAACGAAAAATCCTGTCTCAGCATAAGGCGTGTGGTCGTCACCTGCAACTGGATGATCGAGATGAAGGAAAAATATCCAGACCTGTGCAGTCCAACAAAAGGGCAACAAAACTACGTCAAATCTGTATCGGGTATGGAAGCCGATGGCCTGTTAAAACTTCTCTGCTGTCTGCTGCTAAGATTATCAGACGTCTTCAGTTCACCCAGGATCACGAGGATTGGACAGTTTATGAATAGAAAAGGATGATGTGGTCCGATGAATCCTGTTTTCAACTACACCCTGAAAATGGAGGGGATGAGAATATGCAGAAAATAGAAGGAAAGCGTGAACCCTAAGTGCATAGCCACAGCACATAAACACAGCCGGTTGAGGCTAAGTCATGGTTTGGGGGTATATTTTTCTAATATTGTTTGGACCTTTAATCCGTGGGAAAGAGCGGTTAAATACCATAAGGTATTTAAATACTTTCGCTGACCGTAATCACATCCAAATATGTTAATGTTTTACCTCACTGGATATGGATACTTCCAGAAGGGCAAGGCTGCATGTTGTCTACAGATGATTTGAGGAGAATGTCAAAAACTTCGCCTCTCGTAGTTGGCCTCAACAATCACCAGTTCTCAATCCATGTGAGTATTTTGGGGATGAGATCAAAAGGAGCATCATGCAGCTTGGTTCAGAACTATCAAATCTTAGAGAAGAAGGAAATTCCAGTTCCTCGGATATAGTCTCAGATTCCTCAGGGCATCTACCACCATCTAATAGATTCCATACCAAAGAGAATCTCAGCAGTATGTAGATAGTTGACCCAACGATGTACTGAGTAGGTGGTCTTATATAAATTGGTCCCTCACTGAATATTTAGCTTTCAGAAGCTAAAATATACAAATTCTTACACTAAAAACGAATGAAAATTTAATACATTGTTTGAAATATAAGTCTTGAACAAAGATAAGTCAATTTTCTCAACAAAAAAAATAATAATAATGCTGTCCATGAACACAAATTACAAAGAAATTGAATATTCAACATTATTCATAATCCTAGTACATAAGTAGGTAAGCATCAGTTTTTATGAGTGAAATTGTAAATATTCTTTCAGCCTTCGGGGCAATATTTTTTTTCTTTGATCAAACAGTAGATTATCTTCCATGATAATATTTTAAATTACTTTTTGTAGAAAGACAAAAGAAAAATAGACGTAAAAACTATAAAAATCCTTGTTCAAGAATTTAAATTCACATCTTGTTGTTATTGATAAATTGAATCAATCTAATCCTTTTTTTTTTTTGCCTTGTGTTAAACGTAGTTAAGGTATTGCTATATTACTTGTTTTATTGATTTTTTGCGAGCTAGGAATAGGTAGACACCCAGATCTATCAAAGGGATAACAACAGCACATTATAGCTAAAAACTCTTAATGAGAAAGAAATATCTAAAATCGAACCAAAGTTAAATTCAACTGGGAAAATATATTCATGCATCGGCGAAACTTTTTGCACCTTACCCTTTCGTTATCACTCTTTTCTTCTATCGATTTTTTTTCTTTCTTAGATGAAAGATTGCATGTAAACAGAAAACAACAATCGTAACTTCACAAGATCGTGCGAAGATTACGAGTGTTTGATTTCAAACGAGTGACCAAAATGGAGAGAGGAGACAATGTTTGATGAGTGCAAGCCTCTCCATGGCGTCAATTAATTGTTCCTAAGAATAGATCAACGATTCAAACTGATGTCTAACACAATGGAATAGTTTCTTAGGTATTTCGTAAACATGGTTAATCCTCCTCTTAACTGTATTGCTACACGTAAACTCTTCTGTTTCCAGATCTTGATTTAAAACACGTTTACATGAGATTTAAATCAAGGTTCTATTTACAAATTACTGAAAGGAAAAAAACGAAGTATAAACAAATTGCTTATCCACAAAATCATAATTTACATTATGGGTTAAAGCACCTACATAAAAAAATGAACGACAAGACTACAAGCCAGGAAAAGAACTATTATTTGAGGATGAGGGATATTTTGAAGTGCAAGACAAATATACTTTCTTAACCCGAGTTCAAGGTAATATACATTTAACTCCCAGCTGATTCTTCCGCGATACTTGCTCAAAGTGTTACTAAGCAGGCAGTAAAAGCACGAGGGTTGAATTAATTTTCATCACGTATCCAAGCGTACTTGACTAAAGACATCTTTAAGGTTTTATTGCTAAATCGATACAAAACCTTGGAAATTAAGTTTGCAGTATTTTCAAATGGATAGAATTCCCCATAATTCTACTGTTATTTCTCTGTTAGTACGGAATCACTGAAACTCATAAAATTGTATTTTATATATCAACTGCAAAAAGATCGCACGGTGTAAGCAATAAACTTTAATTTTAATTAAAAAATATTTCGGAGGAAAAACGTTGAACCATACGTATGTTCTCTCGTTAATTTACTCTAAGAAAGCTTTTAAATTAAATTTGTTATTGAACATCTGATAAATTATATTGTTTCTTAACATTTTATCCTTTGCTTACGAGGCCCATTTTTCCGATTCCCTCATTAGAACGGAAAATTTCACACCCCTTTGTAAAACGGCCTTTATGGGAGTTTTATATATATATATATATATATATATATATATATATATATATATATATATATATATATATATATGTATGTATGTATGTATGTATGTATATGTACATGTATATACAAATATATATATATATATATATATATATATATATATATATATATATATATATATATATATATATATATATATATATATATGTATGTATGTATATGTACATGTATATACAAATATATATATATATATATATATATATATATATATATATATATATAGAGAGAGAGAGAGAGAGAGATTATATTCATTCTTGGACCCGTATTCTTGGGATACATGCTATCCCAAACCGTAAGGAGAAGGTTAAAAAAAGCTTTTTTTAATAGATGTATTTGGACATTTTCTATTAATATGAGAGCAGTTTTATAACTATGCAGTTACTTGTAAGTTTGTACTGAATGACTCAAAGAATTTTGATCAAGATGTTCCATTGTAATTTAAAATGAGTCTGAAATAAAGTGACCAGAATTCGAATTAACGGCTTTTGCCCTAACTGACATCGAATATTCAGAAAGGCAGCTTTCATGTTCCACTATCAGAATGTGTGTTGCCTACGCTGAAGGAAGTTATAACGTAATCCAATTCGTTTACATTATTAATTCAATAATATAAGGAGGCAGCAATTCGATAATATATGGGAGGTAAAATAATATTTTTTATAAGAAGCAACTCATTATAAAAACCATTCAAAGTAGTTTTTTTACTACTTTTAAGTTTTCGTACACATACCGTCATTGAAATACACACTGAATCTTCCTATCGAAGCGAATAACGCTTTCTTTTGCTTGCCACGTATGCTTGTACCGTACGCTTGCCACGAATCATATAGCACTCAAGTTCCACTCCCAAAACAATCTCGTGTCTTTACAGCCAAGAATTTGCTTGCTAATGCACAGCATTCTTTACAAGGTATTATTAAGAATATTTTCAAGCATTTTGGATAACAGATTCAGGCATTTTCAGTATCCACATACCTCATAAATCTTATACCATATTGCAAAAGGTTTTTAATTCCCCTTCAAATATGCCTTTTCTTTCACAAAGTTTTTTTTTTTTTACTATGTTTTCATTTTAATGATTTTCAAAGACAAAATTACACAGACAATTATACTTGTTAATGAAAGCTGATTGCAGTCCGCTGCGGAAAATGTTAGATTAAACAATGAAGTTTGCAACAAAAGCGAAATGAGAGGCGTAATGAGCGCCCAGGGGCAATCTCTAAGTTGGGCTACAACCGTAATTTGTAGAGCCACGGAATGTAATTCCGAGCCTCATCAGAGCACACGTCTTCCGCCCCCTTGGACTTGAAGCCGTGGCAAGTACCCGCCTCTCTCTAAGCCTGTGGTATGAAGGAAACGTTAAGGAACTCTGCAGCACAAAATGCTATCTAGATGTAATTTTAAACGAATTTCATACTTTTTTTCCCCAAAAAGTATCTTCATAAAAAAACATTATAGATATGAAAAAATTCTTGAACAAATCTGAAATTTTTATTTTAAAAAATTTTATATGCAAAATTTAAAGTATGTTTAGTTTTTGATTTTGGTTTCTGGTTCAATATGCAGAGGATTTATGAAATTTTATTTACAGAGTTTTTAACCACTTTAAAGGGTAACTTATAGGAAACTTGGATCACAGTTTCCTATAAGTTACCCTTTCGCAATACAGGAACCGCAACACAGGATCCGCAACACAGGAACACACAGCTTTTTAAAATGCTCAGTTAAAAGAGGGGGCTGCTAATTAATAGATCATCATCAGACGAGGAGAATTAGGAGTGACTACTAGGGGACAAGTCACAACATTTGTGAACATCCCACGGAAACAATCACGCTTAATGATCTTCGGCCTGGTGATTCAACATTCCAAAATTAGTAGTCACTCCTTTATTTTTATTACCATGTTTTTATTAACTCGCTATCTTGTTTGTTTGTTTGTGTGTGTGTGTGCTTGTCCAGTACAAATCTTGCAATCGAATTTTAACTAACTTCCCGATTAGCTAGACGTTTGAAACTTTTCGAATAGCTCAGAACACGATGACAATGCATTATTTTAGTACTTTTAACCATCTTTAAGCAAAATTGAATTTATTTTCAGTTAATTTTGATTTGTAGAATGGTGCAGCCATCTATCGGCCGGGACGGGAAGTAAAAGTTAAACACAAGGTAACTTTAAATCTCGAGCTAAGCGATTGATTACGCATTTGATCATTTTCTTTCAAGTTGATGGGATAATTCATCAAAAAATTTTTTAAAAAGTATTTATTAATACATGGAATTGTCAAGTTTATGTGATTCAACAAAAAATTTAAAAACATGGTATATAGAAATTTCTTTTTATCTTGTAATTATTGTGGATTTTAAGAAGCTGTGTGTTCCTGTGTCACTTTATCACGAAAAAATTTTGCTTCAGGGAAAATTTTAGGAATTGTTAGTCTAAATCAAAAATCCCGAAAGCAAATTAATGAAAATAGGGCAAAGAAACACTGAACAAAATTATAAAGAACTTAAGGCAGGCCTTTTTTAACGGTCGCTGACAAAAATCCACCGCCTTGTTCGCTAATGGTGGCCGGTGCACACAAAATAGGTCGTGGCTGCAATGTCCTCCAAGTTCTCAAATTTACTTCTGGGGGTGCTGGGTCAGGTGGTCTGGTCAAGCCAATTGACTTGGTTCAAAATTCGCTGACCATCAAACGGGTGCAGTGTGGACCCACCCCCTGTGGTGCATCCGGGACAACGCATGTGGCGAAGTGGTCTAACATTTCCGGTTACCCCCGGAGAAGAGTCTAGGCTGAGATCTCCCAGCCATTAGAAAAAGAAAAAAAAAAGATTTGTTTCAAACCAGGTATAGAGTATCTATGCTCACTTCTACCCAGACTTGGGTGTATATAATTTGAAGTGACACTCTATTTGAATTTGAAGCAAACACAGTTTATACATGAAACAATGTTTATTGAATTCGTTGCACATATAATTGGCTTTTACAGCAATAAGCATACGTACACTTGTACGGAATATAAATACAGCTTTCAAGAACAATATATTTTCTATACTCACGAACAGTAAGTCAAACCAGCAGTACTGCCACGTAAACTTCTGGCCCGCTAAGCACTAGCGCAGGATAACACCTTTTCAACCTTAACAACTTCCCCTTTTTTCATTAATGACGCTGCGTGGTATTTATACTAAGCGCGTATGCCGAAATTAGCATATCTAAAGCAGCTTCTTTAATTCACTCAAAAGTTCGATTCTTGTGAATCGAATCTTGTGTATACCTTACACTGGCCTCCCTCGAAAAAAAAAAATTAGGTAACTGAGGTCTGAACGGCTTCAGTTAACTAATTGAAAACGCGTGCTGGTCTGACTTTTTACATAATGGGTGGCAAAGCCAAAAAACCTTCCACACGTTGTGTGGGGGAAAAACGCCACTACCATTTTACAAAACTAACCCCGAAGGGTCCAGGTGACACCATCAAACAGTGGATTTGCAGAGTTGCGGATACTGGGCTGGCCAACTGCGCCCTAAAAAACTTATTTTAATTTAAAGTGACAACACAATTGCACAGCATGACATTTCTTGACTGTTTGTATCTGCTCTTCCCCAATCATAATGCACATGTGTTATGATTTGTGAAGTTAGTATGTTAGTTGTTTGTTATCTGTAGTTAGTATGTATTTTTTTTTTCACTACATGTCCCCTTCAAAAATTTATAAAACAACAGTATGCCGTTTTTTTTCAGTGGCTCACCCCTTCCCCTCAAAATGTTTACACAGTATATATAATGGGGAATTTCAAACCAATTTGATTCGGTTTTATTAAAGGGTGGGAGTTAGAATAAGAGAATTGATACAAGACTTGTTCATGAAAGCAGCAACTTCCTTGCACCATTCTGTCCAATCCGTGGAACCTCTCTTGATGGTCGCAGTCCTAGTAAAGGGGTTCGTTGACCGTGTGGGCATCCTTTGTGCAGCAGGTCGTTGGTCCTGAGGCGCTGGTCCGGCTTGACGATGGACAGGAGGTCTCTTGGGAGGAGGCCAACCTTGCTGGGCGGCTGATATCTTCTGTTTCCTGTACTTATGCAAAGGAACTTTAAAATTGTCATTCTTCCTTTTCATAACCTTGTGTACCTTATGTGTGCCACGTTCATCCTTAGATGGAGGTTTTGTAGTGCACACTTTACTTTTCTCCGTACTTTTTAGAGTATAGGCATTAGATTTTAATGCAGATTCTATTGTTTCAAATTTATACGCCGCACCAACGTGTTTAGTTACTGGCTTTATCTCTCTACTTGTGTCATGTTTTTCAACAAACTGACTCTGTTTTTGGTATTGGTGCTTATGCAACTTCTTGTTTACCGCCTTAATTACTTCAGTATTTGCAGTTTTAATGCTGGAACCTGAAGGCGCTTTTTCACGTTTTTTATCCCCCTTAACTTTAGTTTTATCCTCTTTTGACGAAAAAGTCTCTTTGAAACTTGCGATATCAGAATCGTTATCATTTAAATTCTTTAACACTGCTTCAGTTTTAGGAAGATTAAGCTTTTCGTACTGGTGCGTTTTAATGCAACCTGCGGCTATAACTTCCGAAGCATCAGCTAAACTACTTACAGTATAACTCTGTGTCAACTTTTCATCCTGACTCTCAGTATGGTTTTCATGTACTTTATTTAAAACCATATTATCAACCTGGCCTACACAATCCTCATTCGGCTGGGAACTTGAATTAATATCATCATTACCTAGCGAGTTTCTAATATCGTTTAAAGAATTTTTATTATCGTCAACTAATAAGTATTCACTAACTGCCGTAACGCATACTTCGTCATCTACTAAATTTCCTTCATTAACAGATGTGTGAATATCATCTAAAATATCAGGTATAGCATTAATAGAAGTGTCAGATGATTTATTTTCTAAACCACTAGCATTAGTATCGGCACTATTTTCAGAAATTTGTACTGGAATTACCTCATCATTCCAGCTAGACTCACTTTCTTTATAAGCCACAAAAATACCCTGACTTTCACTATTCTCAAAATAATGATTACTGCTCGGACAAAATAATACATTTGACCACACAGTTTCAACAGGTTGAACCATATCATGTGAATCAACTTGCCAGTGCAAGTAAGGTGCTTCCATATTATTTTCTTTAAGAACACTAATTTCATTATAACGCCGTGCGCTTCTATTATTTTGCCTGCGGTACTGCTTACGCTGCTGGTTTGAAACTCGCGAAAAATTTTGGCGCGGCTGTATAAAACTTCTCGTACCTGAATGACGGTACGGGGTAGCGAAGAAATGCCTATTGTCATATTTAGCTAAAGCTTGAAGGAGGGTAACCTTGCTTGTAATTGTTTGATTATCTAAAAAATCTTGAACACTTGGCTTCAAACGTTGGATAACTATTTTTAAGATTACCGCTTCCGTTACCCCTTCTAAATATTCCTCACACTTGGAAATCTTTTCTGTAGCAAAATCTAATGCAGACTGACCTTCACGTTGCCTTAGCGAATAAATTTCCGCTTCAATTTCACTTTGATTAAAGGTCTTTGGAAAAACACTAAGAAACTGTTGCTTGAATGACAAATAGTCAAAAATCAGATTACTGCTTTGCATACATGTGTACCACTGAAATGCACTACCTCTTAAAGCGGCTAGAGCAATTTTAAGTTTATCCCCCTCTGGGGTGCATTGTTGCTGAAAGTAATGCTCAATTTTCTTTAGGAATTGGCTTGAGGGGCCGCCATTGAAGGTGGCTTCGAATGGCGCAAAATGCTGAACCATAATTACCCGAGGAAAATTTCCAGCAGGATTTTGTTCTACAACATTCATTTTTTAAATAGTATATAAGTACTTGCAACAATTTTATCAATATAAGTACACAGTACACAGTTTTTAATTTCAATTATGTTGTTCGTTACAAATGTAACGCTAACTACCAGGGTATATATAATTTCGGGCGCCAGTATAGAGTATCTATGCTCACTTCTACCCAGACTTGGGTGTATATAATTTGAAGTGGCACTCTATTTGAATTTGAAGCAAACACAGTTTATACATGAAACAATGTTTATTGAATTCGTTGCACATATAATTGGCTTTTACAGCAATAAGCATACGTACACTTGTACGGAATATAAATACAGCTTTCAAGAACAATATATTTTCTATACTCACGAACAGTAAGTCAAACCAGCAGTACTGCCACGTAAACTTCTGGCCCGCTAAGCACTAGCGCAGGATAACACCTTTTCAACCTTAACAACTTCCCCTTTTTTCATTAATGACGCTGCGTGGTATTTATACTAAGCGCGTATGCCGAAATTAGCATATCTAAAGCAGCTTCTTTAATTCACTCAAAAGTTCGATTCTTGTGAATCGAATCTTGTGTATACCTTACACAGGTCATGGTTCCATATTTTCTTATGTGCAGGAAAAAAACAACTGTCATTTTATTAATGTGAAAAACACATTAGATAAAATCGTCCAAACACGTTTGGTAGGTTTAAGTCCAACATTTGTTTAGATATAGTAATCTTTAGAAATATATCTGTAACTCCGATACCATATGTATACTAATATATACAAATCATCACAAACAAAAAAATTAAAAGCGGGCATTAAAAAGCGGGCATCTGTTTCTATAGGGATCTCGGGGCCTTGGGATGTCTTTTGGTTATACCTGCATCCTATTCAGAAAGTTTCCCTTGAGGTAACTGATTTGGTTAGGCTCCCTGATGACAAGACCAGTCGGTTACCTCGATTTCTGATTTAGTTCCGGTACTACAACAGAATCTTGCCTCCAGTGCGTGGAACCCTGAGTGCTTGACTTCTGTTTTTTTTTTTGTTTTTTTATTGTCTTTTTGTCTTTTTGTCTTTTTGTCTCCTTATAATTATCTAGCTCTGTTATTTATTTTTAATTATATTCGATACCGCATCACCTTTTTACTAATGAATTCAAACCGAAAAAAAAACAAAATATGAAATAGATATCAAATCAATTAAAGCTTTAAAAAATGAACCAAATGCATGGCTAATTGTTCATGAATTTTAAATGAAAACCTTACACCGCAGAATAAGTTGAACTTTAACTGTTGCCGATATTGTGACAATTTTAAAAATAATAAACTATTACACTCGTAATTATTCTTTCGAATAAATTTTTCTTCGAATTAATATCAATAATTATTTTGCGTTATTGCAATATATCTTATTCGGAGCTTATTTAAATATTTCAGCAGCCAAATTCTAGTGCCACGGAAAATTCGAAACTATTGTTTGCTTAATGTCCTTAGTATGGCATCTTAATAACTGCCAGAAAACTTTGTTCGGCAGTTTGTTAGTTATGTTTCTACATAATGATCAATATTTCCAGCCCGCTGCTCAATGAACTCAATTTACTCCACTGTAGAGGTTATTAAGTTTCGCAGCATTCAGAAGTAAAAGTATTGGATAATAAATCCGCGTAATGCTAAATGGATTAAAATGGATTTGTGTAGAAAAAAGAGAAGGCATTGATGTTAAATATTCAAAAATATTTTTGAAGGAGGAAAAAAACGAAATATTTTGCTTTATCTGTAGGAATACGTGTGGTAAAAAAACTTCCCATCAATGCTGTATTTTATGAATTATCAAACATTCTTGCACAGATCATCATTTCATGCCAAATCTGACACAAACAGCTCTTAATATTTCCGTGTGTCTATCTAGTAAACGAACTTTCACATGATAACAGGAATCAGAGCAACGGAAATAGCATTATACCGTCTGCATCTGCATATTACTCCACATATGAAAAGAAAATGTTATATATTTTAAACGTAGATTACATATATATATATATACAATAAACCTTCTCAGGGGTGGCCAGTCATGGTTCCGAAAAAAAAAGCTATTTTAAAGGGTGGCCGTCGAATTGAGGTATCTTCCCAAACACGTCTTT
Source organism: Dolomedes plantarius (assembly GCA_907164885.2). Classification (NCBI taxonomy): domain Eukaryota; kingdom Metazoa; phylum Arthropoda; class Arachnida; order Araneae; family Dolomedidae; genus Dolomedes; species Dolomedes plantarius. The sequence continues at coordinate 50,436,986 of OU015491.1, read as the reverse complement.
AACACGTATGGCGTCTTTAATCGGTTTTGAACAAAATGTGGCCGTTTAGAGGAGTGTCCGGCTTTTATATATATATATATATATATATATATATATATATATATATATATATATATATATATATATATATATATATGTATATATATATATATATATATATATATATATAGTAAAATCTTGAGTATAATACGCACTTTTTTTCCCATTTTAATTCGCAAAAATGAGGGCGCGTATTATACTCGTGTACAAAACAAAGTAGTTTTAAACATTTAATAAATGAACGTACAGCAGCTGTAGGACATTGTCGCTACACGGGTGCGCGCGCATCTGCACTCCGTGATTCATCCACCCGTTTTCTAAGCAGGTGAAGGGCACGTTAGCCCAGTTGGCAAGATCAGCGGGCCAGTGATCTGAACGTCTCTGGTTCGATGCTCATCGCTGACAAAATCCACCTCCGTGTACGCTAATGGCGGCTGGTGCACCTAAAATCTCTTGTGGTTGCAATGTCCTCCAAGTTCTCAAAATTTACCTCTGGAGGTGCGGGGTCAAGTATACCGGTCTACATATACTTCATTCACCGATGTCTCCTGATGTCAGCTTTTTGTATCCCGTGATTCTTCTCGCATGAGAAATGTAGTCAGGTAAAGAAGGTCTTTAGCCTTTGCAGCCTTGATGGGTAGTCTCCTAGTATATGAATGGGTTAATGGCTCAAACTCGGTGGTAGTAGACTTCTTCTTGGTTGATTTTCTTGGCTTAATTTTTGAAGAAGCGTACTGACCGAAAAACAAAGGCTTGTGGTAGATAAAATCAGGTTTTAAATTCAAAATTTTCAACATTCGAACTGGCCTTGTAGTGAAAGGGCATTTTGGTAGAAAGAATGGTGCCAATTGGTCACCCCAATTTTGAAACTCGGGTTCATCACTGCCACAGTCAATTACATCAAAATGGAAGGTTTTTGATCTGCAAGTCATCAATACTTCCCTCCAGTCATCTGGTGTTTCAGTGTATGATTTTTGATTGACAATATTCGTGTAACGGTCACACGCCGTGTATTACTGCCCCCTCATAGGAAAAACTATTTTTATGGTATCAAACGTTGCTTTTCCCTCACGAGATAGCAAAGGAATCTTATCACAGTATAATTCTTATTTTGGCCTGAACATGAATCGCAGAAAATAACAAGCTCTTTGATTTCCAAGGGCAAAATATTGTTCACAAAATGATTAAGCATTGAGAAAACATCATCTGCTCCTTTTTTGGCCACAGACATGTCGTACGTGTAAAAAAACCGATTTAGAGTTTGAAAGAATGTGTATGTTGAAACTGGCAAACTGAGTTAGCGTCGGCAGAAGACGTCATTTGTAGTAATGTTGGGAGGGGGTAGATTTTTTAGGGAAATCCATTGCGATTGCTACCAAGGTAGTGGAGTTTTTCGAAATTTTGCGGTATTATCTCTTCAGGAAACAAAAGCGCTCACTTTTCTTGAGGTGTCCCTCTCTTCGAAAGCCTTTTTCATTCACTTTTTTTCCAAGATTAGCCACGATTTCATTATTAGTCTCGGACTTAGCCTTTTCAGTGAGCACAGAAATTGTAGCTTTTAGCGCGTACCATCCACTACACGTCTTTTCTAGGATAGCCAAAAGATACATTGAAATATTTTTTTAAATCCCCCGAAATCTTGTTATTAGGATAATGAACATTGTACATGTTATGTGGCTTGGTTATATTCACACTTCAAATAATTTATTTTTTAGTCACCCAATGAATAAAGTGATTTGCCTCCCCTGAGTGATTGGAGAAATGTTTTCACGTTATCCACTGTCTCCTGGGAAAGTTCGTGTTTCCTGTATGTATGTCTCCCTCGTTTATCAATTGGTGGAGATTCAGACCACCTCTAAGTAATTTAATGCGCTGCCCACTGATTCTATGCATTGAAATAAAAGCTTTCAAACAAACGGGAACATCAAGCGCAACACTCTCCTGAAGTATACGCACCCGATAAGCAAAACAAGCAGCGTTGGGTCTCCCTTCATTTGCGTCCTTTCCAGCCTGTCTTCGTTTCCCGGGAAGAATTGTAATAAGCCCACTCAAATAAACATCTTGTTTATGACGGTCTGCCAATTCATTGAATTCTCGAATAATCCTCGTACGTTCAGCTTCACGAACAGTTTGGAAACGTTTCAGTTTCTTACACAAACAGTCAAGGCCAAGTTCATGCCTCGTCAAACGGAAAATTTTCATTACGGCTCTAACCCTACCTGTTTTCTTACGTTTCTTTGTTGATTTGTCTTGTTGATGGCCAGGAGCACTGAAGAGCACGAATAATCCCTCTCCATCGTGTACAATAATAGCAAAATAATAAAACTGCTTCACGAAATTGCCCGACACAAAAAATAAACACCACTGAACAGTGTGAAACCTCCACTGATGAGCTCGTTGATAAAGGGAATCCCCTGAATGCATGGAGTAAAGTGGTTTTTCCCCGGCATACCGAAACTTTATCGCTATTTTTAACGGTTTTAAAGTGGTTCTGCCCCAGATATGAATGCACGTGGCGTTAGTACTCCTTGAAAGCTACAAGATGGCACTGCTAACTCATTTTCCGTAAAAACTGCTGTATAGTTGCTTTATCTCTGGACTCTTCATAAACAGGGTGATTTTTATTAAGCTGACACTACTCAGAGCCATCTGTAGCACGATCTATCAACCAGAATTCCACCAAAATTGATAGAGGGACTAAGGACGACATGGGAAAGAGTTTCCGTGAAAAAAGTTCCAAAAGTCTCCTATAGGGGAAGATATGGCGCTGTTGTTGTCGGCGCACCCGAGAATTTGCACAAAACGCAAGTAAAACGTCAAAATGCAAATTCACGACTACGTAGTCGTCAGAAGTGTCAGTATTTCGGGCTATAAAGATAAGGGGTGAATACCGAAAAAGTTGTAATGAGCAGACAAATGAACAAAAAAAAAATTTCACTGGAGCACCGCTATATGAAGCAAATCCATTTCTCCCTCCTTAAATATGACCACCATCCTGGTGGATGACACATTGCACCCTGAACACTACGCTCTCAATGACCAAGCGTAACATGTCACCAGGAATGTTCATCACAGTCCGGGATATGTTGACACTTAGGGCCGCCAAGTTAGAGACTCCACCAAGATACACCTTGGACTTTAAATAATCCCACAGAAAGAAGTCTCATGTGTTAGGTCCGGGGAGCGAAGTGGCCATGCAAGTGGAAAAAAGCCACCGATGACCGTAAAGCGATGACGCAACAGATTCCGAACCGATCTTTATAGCCCAAAATACTGGCGCTGCTTTCAACTACGTAGTCGTGAATTTGCATTTTGATCTTTTAACTGCGTTTTATGCAAATTCTCTTGTGCACCGACAACAACAGCGCCATATCTTCCCCTATCGGCGACTTTTTCAACTAACTTTTTTATGGAAACTCTTGTCTCTCCATGTCGTCTTTAGTCCCTCTATCAATTTTGGTGGAATTTCGGCTGATAGATCGCGCTACAGGTGGTTCTAAGTAGTGTCAGTTTAATAAAAATCCCCCTGTATATATATATTATATATATATATATATATATATATATATATATATATTGTAGGTTAATACTGAAAAACTAAATATCCGAATATTAAATGGTTAAATATGCAAAATCTAATTATAATAAAATTATTATGTGATGTCTGTTCAATCATATAGATTCAAAATCTCTTTATAGGAGAAAGAAAAAAAATATTGCATTTAATATATTTCGAATGCATTTTTCAGTTACTACAAAATGTAAGTGCAGATAATTATTAACGTCCAACAGTGATAAGCCGAAAGCCACGTATTTATATTCAAATGGGATGTTAGAAAGACCTGATAAATTCTATGTATTTAATTACCTGATACGACTAGCTTAAATTGGGAACAAATGTAGAAGCATTAATGCGGAAAACACCTAACCTCTAATTGACTTAGTTATGATCATGAATTTAAAATAGCGAGACTTGCAGCAACTTTTGGTTAAAACAGGTGGTAAAATAAAGTCAACTACTTAGAATTTTATGCATGCCATCTAGGATAGAATGCCTGAAAGTGGTCAACTATAAGAGATAAGGCAATTTTTCCATCTTAGAAATGCCGCTGCTTTTTAATAAAATGTACGAAGTTATCTATATATATATATAAAACAGTTCCGTAACTGACTGGCAGATAACGCACAGACCAAACCGCTGAACCTAAAGGGCTGAAATTTTGCATGGCGATTCTTCTTATAGTGTAGAGGTGCACTAAGAAAGATTTTTGAAAAATTCTTCTTAGATTGTTTTTAATTAAATTTTTAAGCTGTTTTTGTAACTTTTTTTAAGTTTGCATATGAAATAATAATCTCAGGGATAAAAAATTTATATCACGAGAAAGATCCTAAAAATACCTTTTAAATGAAATCTTTTTCGAATCTTTACCTCCATTTTCTGATTTTTGGAGAATTTTTAAAGATTAACTTTTAGAATTTAATCTATTAAATGCTGATCCCGTGGTTTCTTTTCTTTTCGTAATACTTTAAATTAATTTTGCATCACGTGCATAACAACGAAATAGACAAAAAAAAATATTTTTTTTCTTGCTAATGCGGCAGACGATTGGACATTATCCAAAAAAATATTAAAATACAGTAAAAGAAATGTTCCTCAAATTCTACTATATTAACTGTACTATATGCTTTTGTATGCTGTATTATATTTAATTTGAATATTTTCTTCTACATTATTTTGACTATAAAAATATCCGTTACGATTTTTTTATAAATATATATTTTTTTGGCATTAATTGCATACATTGACCGTTGCATTTAATTTGAATGTACTCCTTAGCGAAGCATGGGTATTCAGCTAGTTCCTATATAAACTTACATTAAATTCTCTAAATACGTTGATTTTGGATTGACCTATCTGAGAAATAAAATAAAATTTTATGACATTTTAGGTGTTATAGAAGAATGTAAATGTGATATCGAAAAATCTCCCTTTTCAAAGAAATGAGAAAAAAGGAGCCATTCCTTAAGACAAATCACATTTCTCTTTAAAATAAAAGATTTCGAAAAATAGCATCATGTCAACACACACGAATACTTATTATGCTTATATATACTTAACTTATGCAGTATTTTTTACAGCTGAAAGTAAATTATGAAAAAAACAGCGAATGGAATCTTCTCATTTAAAGCAAATCGTAAGTAAAACGCAATTATATTCCATTTCAATATAAACAATAAATAATTTTCAATTCATTAATTCAAGATATTTTTTCCAGTGAGTTCAGTATAAACAATAAATAATTTTCAATACATTAATTCACAATATATTTTTTTCTAATCAACTGACTACTGTAATTAAGAGCATTTCAGAGGCGGATTAATGATTTTTAAATATTAATAATAAAATACTCTTCATTAATTTTTTTCCTCCTTTGTATGAAAAATTCGGGAAACCGACCAGAATAAAAATGTACAGAGGAAGCACTTTAGATTAAAAAATCAAAAAAGAGAGATAGAAATCATATCATTAATTTCATGAAAAACACAGCACTTTAAAAAACTAACAAAAAGCAAACAGTTTTGCTACATAATCTCTTGACATAAGTGATAAAAGAAAAACATCATAGATTGACTACGGAAATCATTCTGTAGATGCATGTTTTAACTAAATATTAGTTTTAAATTTTTATTCCCGAAAGTGCAATTTGAAAAAAAAAACCTTTGGGGAATAAAAATTACAAAATGAAGAAGTTAAGAGCAAATTAAAAAATAATTTTCATTAACATACTATACTCAGTAAATGTCGACGATATCAATTTTCTTTAGATCGCATCGAGTATTTTAAGTTCATCTGTGTTAAGCAATTGTATCGCCAAAGTTGTTCAAATATTGTTGATGTTTCCACTCAAGATAAATGAAATACTCAAATATCTTTCATACACAGAAATTGATAATTTAATATGGAAATAAGAAAAAAATTATATTTTATAGTCAAAGTAGTCTTCTACATACTGAAATGCTTACAAACTTATGCATATCAGTTTTAATAGTAACTTTGTCTTTTAATTTAAAAAACTGCTGTTTTGACCATATATATAAGAGAAATGGTTAATTTCTTCTAACAATCTTAAATATGTGTGAACTGTGAGTAATCTAGAAAAAAAGTAATCAAGAAAATAGATTCCTATACAATATTTTTTTCAGTGAGGCATTATTGAAAAATCGCACAAAAGGCGTCTAAATTAGAAAGTTTGTGATTGCGCATTCATATATAGATCTGTTATGTTGTATTTTAATGGAAAGCAAGAGTAAACTGAAATGCAGTCATACCACGACTTTCAAGCAATTAATTTTCGCTGATTATTTATCATGTGATAGTTTTTCGTTATTAATTAAATAAAACAGAATAACATATTTTCTTAAAAACCTCGCTTTACCATCCCTTCCAAGATTCATGAAAGGGATAAGTAAATAGCAATTTTACCAGTTTCTTAGCTGAAACGGGGTTTACGAAACACGGTACCTTATTGAACAAAACTGTACTTTGTAGACTTCAATAAATGTACTTTTTCTAAATATTCTGTTTTGCAGAATACGATTCGAGGATACTATTTACTTCTTTCACACTGTGCAAGTGTTTTATGGACTATAGAAAGTCGAACGTTCGTAAACTCGAAAGAAATCGGTTTTACTCATGACCAAATGAGTAACTCCTTGACATCATCCTTTCTGTGATGTGTAAAGCTCTTTCTGGGCCAGTTATAGACCACGTACTTAATTTTACGGCATCATTTTACAGAGGTTATCACGTACTAGACAGAAAAATGAAATATAAAAAGGAACAATGACGCACATTCTGCCCAATTTTTCTAGCCAGATCTTTCTTTCGCCATCAAAACAACTTAGTGGCTTGAGAATTGAAATTTAGATCTCTTGTTTTCCGTACCTGCTTTTAACACTGATTTCTAGATTTAAAGCAGGCGTTAGAGGCTTCCAAAATCGTTATGACTCTTGAAAAAAATTGAAATAAATGTTGAAGCTTAAAATTGAAGCTTAAAATATATCATTAGGAGTGTTGCTAACGCTCTTGCTATATATACTGCAAATTTTTCAGCTTTTCTGTGAGAGGATTCCTCAACGTACAAATTTGAATTAGCTGTTACCAGATATTTTAGAGCTTTAGAAAGAATTAGCTATGCGATTACACCACAAGGCCATGGCCTAGTCTGCACTGATCAATCTCTCATTGTCTCCAGCCTGAGAAAGACAATAGGGACTTCCCCACACTCAGTCAAATCCCTTTACTTCTACGTTGATGCCACCATGAGAATCACACTCATCTGCATAGCCTGGTTTGCATTTTTAAATGGTTTCTTTCTAGGCATTCGTGCTTTACCCTTATGCCGTTACAGTATTTTATGCAGTCTTTATATATATATATATATATATATATATATATATATATATATATATATATATATATATATATATATATATATATATATATATATATATATATATATATATATATATATATATATATATATATATATATATATATTTATATATATATATATATATATTTATATATATATATATATATATATATATATATATATATATATATATAAATATATATATATAATTTCACTCTTTTATCTATCCATGATTATGACTGAGATAAACATTCGCCTCCCCTTACATTATCTAATTTAATTTTTTTTTTTAATTTTTCCCTCTAAATGTCTATTTTTGTGTATCATGTTTGCATGTGTATTTGTGCATAACAAGCAAAAAAATTTCTCTCTCTTTTAAAGCTGAATCACAGATCTATTCCTGTGGGTAATCAACCAGCGACTGCAACTTCTATCATCAAGTGTCTTTCGCGGAATTTTGGTTATTTCTCGGAGCGAGAGCTAAATCCGCGCAATCTTTTCACAATCACTATGAGTCGACATTCCATTATGCGTTGCCAACTTCCCGAGAGAAACGTTAGAGAACAAAGACAGGCCCGCTAAAAAGAACACAATTTTAGAATCGTTTGCTGAAAAGATAGTCCAATTTCCGCTGTATTGTTCTTCCTTTTTTATTCGTCCACTGTATCAGAACAAAATTCTCGAAGACATTTAGAGCTTTCAATACTTGGCAACCAGCAAATTTTGTCTTTGTCTTTATAACTGTTGTAATACTTTTCACTCACCTCTCAGAAAGTTTGTTTTGTAGACAAAACAGAGCATATACACAAGGAGAGAAGAAACTACAGACGTGTATTAAGTTATAAAATATATACAAAACACGGGATAAATGCTTTGCAGAATATAAAAATAAATTCCCTCTTCACATAGATAATATGATAGCTGTGAATCGGTTTCACTTTTTTATACATTCGTCACTATGACTTATCCCCTAAACACTTTCAAAAGACACCAGTTAGAGAAGATAGCATCGGACTCTCTGGAGATGATATGAAGAAAAAACCTTAAAAGATTCACCAAATTGAAACGCTATAGAGAATAACGACTTCGTATAAATCTGACACCATTTTTTTGTCGCTACAAAGAGTTAAATAGTTCAACTTTCTCAATTACAGTTAACAGTATAGAGTTGTAGTGAGTAAGCTGAAAAGAGTAAAAGACTATTTAAGGCTGCTGTGTACTAACCCTATTGGATTCGCTCACCTCAGTGTTAACCTATGGAGAAAATTTGTCTACTATTTACAGCTACATAAATGGTGATAATCCAATAAAAATGGTATTTTCAAATCATAGAATTCAATTTATAAATTTCATCCACCATAGGCATTTATGAACGTTTAAAACACACTAAATCATATTTTTCCCCGAATAATTTAAATTTTAAAATATTATTTGCATTTTTAAAAAACGAAAAATGCTCTAAGGTTTAAAATTTCTTTCTCTAATACGGAGTAAAATTTAAAAAAAAATCTTTTAATGCAAGTCGGCAATCCTTGGACACATTTTCTCCATAGGTTAACATTGAGGTGAGCGAATCCAATAGGGTTAGTTTGGTTTGGAGCGCCACAGTCAATTTTTGTCACACGGGGGCTAATCAGACAGGGACCTACTGCTTAAAGCTGATTCCGAAAGGCTACAAACGTACATGCCAAGCGTGAGATTTGAACCCACAGACTTTGGTACCGAGTGCCAGAGCCTTAGCCATTCGGCCATCGTCCGGCCTGTAGGGTTAGTACACAGCAGCCTTAAGCATTTCACGATTTAGCAAAAAAGGTTGTTTTAGTGGGCTCCATAAGTTAGCGAGTGGTCAGATTTCCATTATAAAGTTGAATCGTGTGCTGGGTAATTAGTTGATTTCATCTCAGAACTTGTTGTGTTGAATTTTCACTTGTCCGAGGACAAGTCTGAGATCAGGGAGTAGTGTTGTTTCAACTATACGGACCTCCCATAATAAAGAAACCAACAAAATACACGGTGTGTATGGGTGAATGTCGTAGTAGACAAAGTGCCTGTCGCGTTAGAAACAATTTGTTATGTTGGTTGGACAGTACAGACAAATAAGGTATTAGAGGTTATGGACCTTTAACCATTCATTGTAAATAAAGGCAATAGATTCCGATGTAATAAGACATCATGGGTGTGTCTGCACAGCCGCAGTTAATATACTTATTCCTTTTAAATATAATACGATAGTGCAGTACCCCTCGAAACATTACACTGTTTAGAAAACAGTCAATGATCTATTCTGCTTAGCTGACATCTAAATGTTCAGCCCTGGAAACCAGCATTGCGCCGACGTGCATACATCCTATAGATCAAAAGTTTACACCGCAGTCATTAGTTATTCTTCTTAAACGAAACCAACCAATCAAACATTTCCTAATAGTTATAAGTATTATATACTGAATTATTCCTGTCTGCAGTTTGTACTGTTTACTTATTGTGACAATAATTGTTTCGGAAATAGATACAATGGTCACTAAACCTTCGGTTTAGGTAAATTTTTTCTACCCTCGTTAGCACAACATTTTAATACAAGTGCATGTTTAAAAACCCGTCCAAAAACTTGATATAATCCTCCTATTCTGAGAGAAAGATAAAAAAAAACAATATCAGCACGTTGCAACTCGTGCTCTGTTTAAGCACCCACACAGGCATTTCACCGCTTTTAAAACTTACAGAATGAAGCCTTAAGTTTTAGTATGTTAATGCGAAGTTAATAAGCCGACCGAGTAAGACTTCGGCAATTTTTTTTAAGAAAATGAGCTAACCATTTGAAAAAGGAGAGAGAGGGGAAAACTGTTTTTCTTGCATTTTAGCGTAACAAATTATAAAACTGTTCGAAGCCGTGACTTATGAGCAATAAAGAAAAATCTTAATTCATGTGACATTACTCTACCCTCCCCCTCCAGTAAACATATCAGTCATAGATATCAATCAGTCAAAGAATTTTCAGAGTTACTGTTGAACAAACTTAAGATACTTTCACACTTTTTTCTAAGTTACATTTAAAAAATTCTTTCAGATAAGTGAATCTTTGTCTAAACATTCACAAGAAAAAATATATCACCACAAACTGTCTATAGATACTTTGTAATGCTTCTAGGAAAAGATAATTGAGTTGCTTTGTATCTTTAACCTTGATATGAGTCATTCGACTATTCTGGTGCAGTAATTAAGAAATGACAGTGCTGTTGCTTCCATCAAACTACATCCTATTTTGACATCAAGGTGATTTATCTAACACATTCAAGCAGCATTAAAGTTTAGGAGAAATTTTTTCGAATCATTTGAGGATCAGTAATAATTATGAGTTTATCACTTGTTTTCAGTATACATATTTTATATCATTCAATTACGAAGACACATGTTTTCTAAAGAAAAGTTTTATCATATTCTTTGCAAGAACATATACACAATTTAGTGTCTCTGAATTAATCTGCAAAATAAAGCATTCACGAAGAGACACAGGCACAAAAATATTCATAAGATTTTGTGCATACCTTCATATTACAACGAAATGGGAATCGTGTTTTGGAAATACGTAACTAAAATTGAAAACCAGTTACAGATAGTATTTATCGTAGTCAAAAAGATTTTTTTCAATGCGGCAGGCACTTGACTCGGATGGTAGGTACATATTGACATTGTCCCATGAAGATCCGCGAAGTTTTGCTGGCTACTTTATTACAGGAGCACCCTATAGATGAGCCAGCATTGCTCCCTATGAGAGAGACGATACGAAAACGTCCAAGCCTTATTCGGGATTTGAATCCAAGCCCCAGTGCGTGGCTTCTCAGAACGCTAACCTCTATGCTATATGGACGGCATAGTCAAAAAGATAACCCGAGCGATAAACACATCCGTTATAGTGGTTCTGAAATTTCGAATGCTCGCCTTTTCAAACCAGAATTCCTTCTTGGATAGGAAGTCCCAAATACGAGGGAGATATTTTAATTGGGGGTTAAAGGAGGTTAATGAAAACTGACTTCCACGACAGCCTTCATAATAAAAGGTAACTATCCTTTTCTGTCGTTTTTCAACGGTATTTTATTCACCCTACCATGGTTATACCACCCTTCCCTCCTCCATGGTTAAACCACAGTCTCTCATGGTTGTATCAAGTATCCTATTGAACACCTGTTTTCAGATTTAGATTTTAGCCAGACGTTAATATTAGTAAGTTAAGTTAGTAAGTTAATAATTATAATTTTCAAAATTTCTTGAAAAATCATTTCTCTTTAATGCAAAATTATAATATTTTTTGATAATTTTATACAGCAATTTTTACAATTACATAATATCTTTTTTACATAATTATAATATGTATATATAGATCAGATCAGGGATATTCAAACTGTGGCCTACCAAGCATTTATGAGAGGTCCGAGACACTCACTTATTATAAGGCAGGTGCTTTTACAAACATTATTTTGGAAATTAGAGCCCTGATAAAATACAAAACTATATAAAAATGTACCACCTGCTGTTCCTGTTTTTTTGCATCAACGTATCTTTATGAATCATTCCATTCCAAAATGAAATATAGCGAAGAACGTATGTAGAAACCAGCTTACGGATTCATACCTTGATGACGTGTTGAGAGTAATATGTAGCAAGTGTAAACCAAAGTGTGTGTTTGTCAAAAATAGTCAAAAGTTTGTCTCGACACAAAAAAAATCATTCCTTTTAAATAAACATTTGAATACATTTAGGTTTTGAGTTTAATTTTTTACATTATATTATGAGGTATAGTTAGGGATACGTAATTTTCGTATTTACAAAATAGATGCGAATAAATGCGAAATTTGCCGATATGACAGAATAAATGCGAAAATTATTTCTTTACTACTTTTTGGTGAAAACTCTTTGAAAAACGACTTTTTAAGCGAAATTATGAAATAATAGTAATAATTTATCAACATAATATCTTAACTAAGACCATCCGAGGTCTATAACTGCGAAATCTCACGCTCCATCGGATTTGCTTCGAATTTCATCCTGACAGTTTGTCCGTGCCGGAGTCGAACCTAAACATCTAACTGTAAAAATCAACCATCAAGTTTTGTAGAGTAATTTAGCAGATTTAAGAACGTCTCTTGAGAGCCAAAGTTAAAGGTATTTCAGCTACTTAAGTAGTCTACCAACTGTTGATGTTACACAGGTTTTAATTGCAACGAAATGCTGCTACCTTAACTTTGCAAAGGCAGCTATACAAAGCTTCTCTAGTCTCGTTAACAGAGTAGATGCTGAGATATTTTAGTATGTGCAACGTAGTAATTATTGACAGAAGGAAAAGACTTAAGGAACATAATGTGGAGACTACTACAATGTTAGCCTTTAACTAAGAATTTTGATATTTGCCTATCAAAGTAGGTAAAATTGTAATTTTTTTTTTAATAAACGCGAAATTTTTGAACTTATATATTTTTTTGCGAATAAATGCGAAATTTTATATATTGTATTTTTTTTGTTGCGAAATTTAAATTTTTTTATACGAAATTTACGTATCCCTAGGTATAGTGTACTATGTTTTGATCCGCGTAATGTGGCTAACATATGCATGCGGCCAGAGAGAAAAAAGGGTTGAGTATGGCTGGATTAGACCCTCCCCTTCAATGGTAAATAGGACCCTGGTGGAAGTGAAAGCTCGCTAATGCACAGTCTCACCTCAACACAATCCTTTTAAACTCTTAAAACTGTTTTCGTTTGCTGTTGTTTGAAAGCGCTATGATCATTTTGTACTATATGAGGACCAATTAGATCGGGATCTGCTGTTTTAAAAGCGAATCCGAAAGACCATAAACACCCGTGTTAACAGTATGACTCGAATTCACAGACTCTGGCTGTGATTTGAATACATTTAACGGTCTCAAACATATACACTTTACTGTATAAGTATGTGTTTCATAACTCAATTTCTTTATTCTCTTGCAGCACCAAGACAAAATAGCCAGTACAAAATGAGAATGAGAAGGACGCAATGTAATTTAACTATTGTAAGAGATGCAACACGGGACGTTTATTTCAATATCAATAATTTTTCAATATCATAGAGTACATTAATATGCAGCACTGGGGGCATTTTTTATCCAATAATTTAAATCGGAAAAACTATTTAAAAATTATTTTTATGCTCTGTCAGTTATAATTGCCCCTGACCCCTCATCTTTTGTTTGCAACACTTAAGGCTGCTATGTACTAAGATAAAAAAAATTGTATTTCCCTTTTCCTCTTCTTGCAGACTCTTGTGGTGGGAGGAGTCCAATTGACAGTTCGAGAATTCCACCCCCCTTAAGATTGACATTTTGAGGGATTGTAATGGCTCTCTCTCTATAGGGGGTTAAGAGCTGCCCCCAAATTTTGTATTTAAAATATAATTTTGTCAACTATTTACAGGTACATAAATGCTGATAATCAAATAAAATTGGTATTGTCAGATAGCCTGAACTTTTCTGCAAAACGCTACAGGATTCATTTTATAAATTTTGTCCACCGAAGGAATTTATGAGCGTTTAAAACACACTTTACCAGATTTTTTCCCGAATAATTTAAATTTTAAAATATTAATTGCATTTAAAAAAAAACGAAAAATGTCCACAAATGTAAAATTTCTTTCTCTATGACGGAGTACAATTTAAAAAAAAAAAATCTTTGAATCCAAGTCGGCAATCCGTGGGCAAATTTTCTCCATTGGTTAACATTGAGGTGAGCGAATCCAATGGGGTTAGTACATAGCAGCCTTAAGCCCCTATCACTCCATAAAAATCCCCACAACACATCATTATTAGTTGCATTATTAGTTAGTAGAGGCAATACTACTAACGAAAATCACAGAAAAGCAAGCACTACTTCATGCGAGAATAACTGTGATCAACCATTCTGATCAATCTTCCTTTATCCCTCAATTGATGAAATTTGTAACAATACGTGTTGTGCTGCACGGGTTTTTGATAAGGGCTTTATAAGAACCTTCAACTTGCAAGAGTAAATCTGTGTTTACTATATTATACACTGCATAATCTATGCTTCCACTCAGTCTTTTTTAACACGTCCTAGTAACTTTGTAACGGGTTCTGCTTGAGATATCTTTAGTTTAAAAATGCCATCTACATTTCTCTTAAAAGCTATTTCTGCTCAACATAATTTTTTAATTACCTTCTCTTAATGACTAGGAATATACGGGTACCTTCCCCTTCTATAAACCTTTGCATTTGTATCTAAAACGCCGATAATCTTACACTGTATCTAAGGCTGTATTTTATAATGCCAACTTAACTCTCTTACGGTTAGAAACTCCCGTCATCCGAGCCAAGAATATTCCAGCGGTAGTTCATCAATACTTGAATATGCCACCGTTAATATTTGAACAACCTCCCGCTAATGAAACATCAAATATTCAAGCGTCTCACCTGAATTATCCTAATGTATTCTCCGGACAAACAACAGACATGTGAGAAAATCCCTTTCACAGCTTCCTACAAATATTTCCCTGAATGGGTTTTCGGTCTATTTCGCGGGATAATCAATCAACGTCACCACCTACCAGACAATGCTTTGTCCCAGCGTCTTGGTCATTTCTCTGACGCAGCTAAATCCGTGTAATCTTCTCGCTGTCACAGCCTGTCGACATTCGATTATGGGAAGACATTCTCCGGAGAGAAACCATGAAAAATTAAGAAATGCCTTGCGAGGGTCGCAGAAAAATTTGCTGGGCGTAACAAATGTGATATATGGAAGAATAAAATAGAGAATATTAAATAAACTTGACGTATTCCAGGAAATTTCATACTGACTTCATTAATTTTCTTTTTAATATATAACAACATTTTAGGACTGAATTCAAAACGGTTCTTTTCAAGAAATAAATAAAAATTTTATATAGATAGATAGGTAGGTAGGTAGACAAAGAGAGAGCAATAAATAGGTAGGTAAATAAACTGATACATTGGTTGATACATTTTTAGGATGATAAACATATATTTATAGATAAGTACACATGTTTATACAGATTGAGACACAACTACAGTGGAATCTCGATCTATCGTTTCTCAAGGGACCGATTGAAATGAAAATAAATGCGGGAAAACGATAGATGCGGAAACATAACAAAGCAATATGATCTTTGGGACTGGATAAAATGGACGACACATGCGGAAAAACGATGGATCCGAAAACGATCGATCGAGATTCCACTGTATATAGATATGTATAAATATATGTAAATGTTCCAAACTCGACGTTTCTCCATTTCTTATTATGGCCAAACAAAGTCAGTTGATGCCCAAATTAATCTATAAAAGTACAACAAAACACAGTGATAGAAGGGTAGGGATTGGAACAAAGAAAATGATCAGAGGACAGGCAATCCCGTATTTAATATAGAAAAGAGATTCCAAGAAATACACGCTTTTAAATACTTCGGTTTCTATGTATACTCACCTTAAAATATGCTGAGTTAAGGGCTTGCCAGGCTGGTTTGGCACCCAGTTCTAGTAATTTTATCGCTTCAAGTCATCAAGGCATCAAGCTATCAGTTTTGAGAAAGTTACTGGTATGTTAACTGTATAATTATATTTAAAGGTTAAAGTTCATAGCTCTAGGGAGGTTAGGCATATTTTAAAAAGGAATACTTTATTTAATATAAATTAAAAATTGCAGCACTTTTCTATGAAAGAAAAAAAAATGTATAAAAAGTGTAAACAACATTGGACATGGAATCAGATGTTGACAAGGAAAACCAGATGATGAAAAAATCTTTAATGACTTAATCCACGAAATTTTTTTCATTAGCTTTACGAATTTGGTTTTCCCTTATTTGTTAGATTTCCGTTTCATCTAATATATATATATATATATATATATATATACAATATTGTTACGAATTTTATGAGTCGATGGTAATTTTGCCAAATATGAGAGTAATCTCCAAATTGGCGATGGATTTGGGGACTTATTTTGGTCGGATATGGCGCCAAATGGTCGCCAACCTTCTAGACCTTTCTAAAAGCTTCTAGAGATTTCTAGTTGGCCGACCGATAAGGGGGCGCTTTGGAAGTCTATAAATATACCTGACATTCACATTAGAACTCGGTGTTCTTTTCTTCTGAGAATTGAACGTATTGATAGTGCGTTAGGCGTGTATTGTATTGAAGACTCTGTTATCCTGACTTGTGTTTTTAGAATTTTCTGTTGTATAGAAGACGGTTGTTACGTGTTTTCTGTTTGAATTTGTATATGCGCCTGAAGAATTTACAGAATAATAAATTTTATTTTGTGTGCACTTTCTGAAGAGATTTTATTCAATCCTATCGAACCCAGGAAAACGGAGCAATATATATACACACATATTAGCACATAAGGGAAAATAAAATCAAGATTACTAATGAAATAAACTTTAGTGATAACATCTCATTGTCCAACAGTGAACATTATCATTATTATATCCATTACCCTATGAAAATAAATTCACTTCAGAAATTGTCGAATTCCATATTTTTGTTGTATTGGTATACACTTTATTGAGACTACAACCCTGCTTTTTAAAAAGACCCCACATTGCATACAAACTCCTAACTACTGTCTGGCAAACCTCGCAGTCTTCAGAGCCTTTTGTCGAGGAGAATAAAGTGGGCAAATCACACGATTTTAAGATTCGTTATAATATAACTTACACAAAACAACAAAAACAACAAAAATGCCATTTTGTGAAGCGGCATTTCTTACTTGTCCATAAAAACCACCAAACCTAATGCTCCCCCTGTCGGAAGAATTAGTACAATGATAAGTTTGAAACTTGTTGTGTATATTTGATTTAAGTCTCATAATATCGCATTGAATATATTTTCAACTTTGTTTTTATTTTTTCAACTTATCCTTTATATTTCCAACTTATCTGCCCAAAATTTTCAATTTTAAAAAATCAAGTTATCAAATATAAATACATAATTATGATCTGTCCAAAGTCCGGATTCAAAATTCGATATCAGTACCAAATTCAAAGAAACTAACTCATAATAGAGAGATATGGGAAGATCCCATATATTCCTTGATCGGCTAATTGCTTTCTTCGGCTACGATCACGAATGAATAGATCTACAAATGTACCTTAAGCCAAGGCCATGTGATGCATGTGTCCCGATGATGCATGAACTTCCGTGAGACGCACATCATTGCATCCGCGGTTTATTTATAGGAGGTGACTGATGGGTAGAAACCTTAACGCAGCCGTCAGGGAAAGTTAATCTGCACCATATATTAACCTTGTCACCCTCCATAGTGTGATCAAAACTCGGCAACATATCAAACAATCTTCTATGGCAGCAGAACGGAAATATTTATGTTTGCTTCAGAAGAATGTGAAGCTTAGATGCTTTGCCACTTCCCTCTCGTTTACTTTTCTGAAAGAAAATTTATCGAGGCGTATTTCTCAAAGAATTTTGACGTGAAATGTTTTCCTTTCTTAAAATACGTGTTTTAATAACCAGGGAATTAATTATAAGTAGGAAAAAAATCTCAAAATAAAGAAGAAATTTTCAATTATAGCTATTCACTAATAGTTTGTCATCGTTTTTGAGCAAATTTTTGTAGTTTTCATTTTGAGTTCCAAATAAACAAAAAAATCCATAACACTTTCCTATTATGCAAAGTTTCAAATATTTTGAAAAACTGCATTAACAATGAAAGAGGAGAAGGGAATTCAAAGGATAATTTCTGAGATTATTCCTTCATAAATTTATGATACTTCAGTATGAATAATGCAATCCATCATATGAAGAATAAACAGAAAAGTGTTTCAGAAATATGTTGCGCAGAAAGAGAATTTCACGACGCAGTTATCAAAGAAAAATTCCTCGTGAAAATCGCATTATGAGACTATATATGAGATATTCCCAGTCTTCTCAGGCAAATCTGTCTTCTCGTTTTACTGCAGTGAAAGCTCACTTGCTACAGTTTGTCAAATCTATTTCATTTTACATTCAACACAATACCACAGCGATCTGGCTACCGAAGTTATGACCGCTGTCTATAAGGTTTTCTCTTCCACAGTCCATATTCTGTCTCCTAATCAACCCCACGTTTCCACCAGACCTTTCGGACCCATAGACGCAAGTCGTTATCGAGATGCATATCTAACTACCATTCAATAATTTAACAGACACTTTATCGTGTCTGTTGTTAAAAAGCATACGAACTTTCTTCCTGTCGAGAAGGCAAATGATTTTCCACTTTAAAAATTGCTTCTCTTTAGAGTGATTTAAAAACTAAATTGATATAATGGTCCGTAATTGCATACCTTCGCGAGTACATACTGTAGTGAATTTAGTGTTTGTGTGTGTGTTAGTAGCCAATACGAAATCGATTAGACCAGTGGTTCCCAACCGGTGGTCATATAGAAAAGTTGCCAAATGAATGGGTATTTTCAAAGCAATGTTCATTGAAGTAGATGGGCCGAATATATCCGATGACTATTAGGTGTTGAATAAAAATTTCTTAAAAGTTTAACATAATTATTTTATTGTTAGAATATGATACATTAGAATGTAAGAATTTCAATCCTGTATCCCTTTTGCTTGAGGGATATTCTATAATCCCATACCCCCGGATGGTCCCCCCCCCCACCTCAAGTGGGTGGGGGGGGGGCCCACATGGTTCCATTTCTGGCTTAGTGGTCCGCAGACTTCTACTGATTGGGAACCACTGGATTAGACTAATTATTACTCCGTAGACCCTGCTAGATTATGCAGCACCCCAGATTTTCCTTCTGAGAAGATTCTAGATTTTGTGTTCTCAGTTCCAATGTAAGGGTTTATAGAGGAATTACCAACATTTTTTTAATCTCATATTTCACTCTTTTTTCCTTTCCCGTACTCTCTCAAATTCGCTCTCAAAATCGGCGAAGGATTAAAAGCGGAGTTTAATCGCGATCGAAATGTCAGAATTCTAATTTGCTGTCACCCATAGCAGATATCAACAGGGCGTTTACGTGCTTAAGCTGAGTTCATAGCTTTGACTTGATTAAGTGATCTTCCAAAGTGTTGCTGCCTTCTGCAGTGAATATTATCAGCAGTTAAATTATGAATATTATTAGCAGTTAAATTCGGAAAAGGATTCTGCATTTCTGACAAGACATTGGGAGTGGATATGCCGATTTTAGCGGACGACGTTTACATGGACTCCTAGTAGCGTTGATTCCGTTGAGTGATGCCTTAGCTGCATGTGTCCGATTCAGTATTTGAATGAATTACCTGGGCGTGGATTGTTCACAGCATGGGATTTTATATTTTAATAGTCCAATTAACTTTAAACGACATATAATTGTTATTTAAATTTTTACGATGTCAATATCCTTTACCCATGGCAGCAGTAAACACCCAACCACGATAATGAAACAACCTTTTTCATAACATACATATTAAATCAGTTTCTTGAGTCAAAATTTTATGGAAATTTCATTGTAATTACTCTCAATACTAATTTAGGCGCTATATATGAAGGTAACTATATAAATTTGTATTTTTATATAGTCTCGATAGTAAAAAAACAATGCTAAAGAATAGGCATTTGTATATAAAAAGGGAAAGGGTAGATTAAACATGATAAATAAAATCATTCACTTTTTAACAGATATATGAAAATTTGAAAGCTTTCTAGTAGAAGTTCTATTGTAATCGCATTCAACCATAAGAAATATGCATTTATTTATATCATAGATGGGTCTCATAAATTTATCATAATGACCCATCTATAATATCATAATTATCATAGATGGGTCTATATATGATAAATGACATTATTCATTTGCTTACAATCCTATAAAAATTGGAGGACTTTTTGGAAGTTCTAACGCAATTACATTCAGTTATAACGAATATGCAACTATGTAAAAATCTGAGGGGACTACAAGTAATAAACAACATTTATTTGTTTACAGTTTTATGAAAATATTTTTTTTAAATTTTGACACGACTAAAAAAAATATTCTTTATTTCAATTACATACTGGCTTGTATATATATTCCATCAACTGGCACCAGTATAAAAGCAAATTATAGCATGTGTTAAATCTCTTTAAAAAAATTAAAACTTAATTTTTTTAACTTAATTTTAAAAAGCTATAAAATATGAATATTTACTCTCTCTGCCAGTAAATACTGGCGAAGTCTTATAGCATAAAGTGAATTATTTATTTCTTACAAGCACAATATTCTCGGGTTTAGTACTAATTTAACGTCTCTATCTGAAAATCACGCCTTCTGCATCACTGACTTTTAATGCTTATCGTCTTTAACTTCTTTGTTTGTGAGTGTTTCCCAGTCGAGAAAAAAAAAACGTCTTCCCGAGATGAGATCTTAAGCAAAATGTAATTAAGAGATATTTTGAAAAGAACAAAAATGTTAAATATGAAAAAATGCATATTTCTTTACATAAAAACGATAGGACGACGTTAAAAGTGCGGTTAATCATTGAAGAAAAGCTGTGCGAAAGAGTTATTTCAGGTAGAAGTTTTCCGTCATCCGAAATTCGTTTAGTGAACTAGGAATTTGCATTTTTATGATCTAAGATACAGTTTTTTGGGATACGGGGAACAATTTTTGATTATATACTTTATTCTACTTTTAGCTGCTTCAAACGCTAATCGAACACAAAGTAATGAAACGATAGTTAAAATATCACTCACCTTTAGATTTAGACTTTTCTACAGCATTTGATGATTCGGCATGTAAATTTGAAATCTGTATTGTGCATGAAAACAAACTCCAAATAAGTTTAATGTAACATATTTTTATAGAAGAACCTATACAACTTAATTTTTACATTTATACCTGGTAATAATATTAAATCTTTTTAAACTATATTCCTTGAACTACCGCAAAATACTGCCAAACTTCGTTATAACATCACCTTTGGGGAGCTAAAGGCTGATTTTCCCGCAGAGTGACCTCTTAAACGGAGTAATTATCAAAAACATGGTTATTATGAAGTTAGGATTGAAATAAAGTATTTACTATTCAACACCACTAAACTGAAAATTAATTTTATTATTTACTTGTTCGTCTTCATTGATAAGGCAAAGTACGAAGGGTGAACTGATGCGAGAAATCGTTATCTGTTAGGGAGTGTACTCGCACATTTTTAATTTGGAGTTATCCCTATTTTGAGATCTTCAGCAGGAAGTGAAGATCATTAACGACTTTGCGCGGTAAGCTCGACAAGGGATTGCTTTTGAAACGGCGAGATGTAAATGAAAGAAAACGGCGATTAAACGCCGCACGCTGTGGCCATGCGTTGATTTGGCGACGGGAGACAGCGCCAACTGTTTTTAGACTGACCTCACGGGCGAGCGGGAAAATTCAGATGAATCAGTAGGCATGAGATGGTCAACCGGTGTGAGTACCACTTCTTTCCCTCTTCTCTCTCTCCATCATTGTAAATAGGTTTAAGGAGCTATGGCTCTATAGTATTTCTTTGGTAGACTTAATTAGTGTTCGACAGTTTACGGTGATTTTCTTTATTTCATGAATAATTTGCTGAATATCCATCCACTTTTTGTTATGGTTTCATGGTAGTTAATCGCTTTACCCATTCGTGTCACCAAAAGAAACAAAAAGAAAGCGAGTAAAAAATTCTATCGGGTCAGCTTAGGTGTTAGGAGCGTTATCCGGGGACAGACGTGAAAACCTGGTAAGTAGCATAACGTCAAAAAATAAACGTCCGGCTCACCAAAAAAGTGACGTGATAGACGGAGTGACATCACATCCAAGTTGAAATAACGAGAGTTGACTGTATTTTTAAACAAAGCAGTTTTGCGATAATTTTTTTAATGTACTCAAAGCAAAAGACGTAAACTCTAAGAGGGAAGTATTAAATAAGTGATTTTTTTAAAATTAAAATCTTAATTTTAAAAGTTTCTGGTCTGAATACATAATTACCGGGGAAAAGTAAGACAAAGCACGATTAAACCGTATATAAATGCTGGAAAAATACGAAATTTAATATTACTCATTCTTTGCTTTTAAAATTCTGGAAAGAAAGCTTTGGTGAAGCAGACAATTCCATTCTTTGAGATCGAAAAAAAAATTAGTTGTTGAGTTCAGTTTTTTTTCTTCGGACCTGTCTTAGTGATTTTTCCACAGTGCGAGAAAAAAAAATTGCTTCTAGTAAAACATTTTTTCTCAAAAAATAAAGTTGCTGATTTTTAGAAGATAAGTAAGTTCAGTTTAATTTTTATTTCCGTTTTCGACGAGACAATGGTTCTTCCCTCCCACTTATTGTAATGAGGTTTCTAGAG
>OU015491.1:50301681-50409181 GCA_907164885.2 Dolomedes plantarius | reverse complement strand
TTCTAGTATATCAAAATAAAGTTATTATCCCTTTTAGGTTTCAACATCATTCAGATTATCAAATTTTAACTTAAGTGTAGAAAAGTACAAAAATTTCACGAAAATTCAGAGTACAAGCATATAAATATTTCCAAAAATCAACTATTCAACGAAAGCACAAAGTAATATATAATTCTGTTCAAAATGTATTTATAAGCAATATAAATCCAAAATTAAGGTGAGGAGTTCAAAACTGGATCACAAGGAGAATTTAAAAAAATTAATTTCAATTTTTAAAATAAAAAAATTTAAATATTTATAAAATTTTATAAGGTGTTTAATATAGTTATGCTTGAATGAATATACATGCAAAATTTCATATTTCTGAGGTAAAAATTTCAAAAATTGCTTTGTAATGTCCACCATCCCTTTAAATAAAAAATCCCTTGACTACCCTAACGAAAGATTTTGGTAGAAGCAAAATTAAAGAAATTAGGAAGGAAATTAAAGAAATCAGGCTAATAAAAAAGAAAATTATATGAGCAAACTAACTGAAAACCCGCACTTCGCTACGGAGTATATTCAAATTAAATACAACGGTCAATGTATGCAATTAATGCAAAAAAAAAAAAAAATATATATATATATATATATATATATATATATATATATATATATATATATATACGTATATATATATATATATATATATATATATACGTATATATATATATATATATATATATATATATATATATATATATATATATATATATATATATATATATATATATATTATATATATATAATAAATACAATGATCAATGTATGCAATTGATGTAAATAAAAACAAAAAAATATGCTTATAAAAAATAGTAAGTTGTTTTTATATACAAATATTTTATAGACTACATTGTTTTTATAGACAAAACAATGTAGAAGAAAATATTCAAATTAATTCTAATAGAACATACTAAAGAATATAGTACAGTTAATGTAGTAAAGTTTGAGGAACTTATCTTTGACTGCATTTTAATATTTTTTTGGATAATGTCCAATCGTCTGCCGCATTAGCAAGAAAAAAAATATTTTTTGTCTATTTCGTTGTCATGCACGTGACGATAAATTAATTTAAAGTACCATAAAAAGAAATCACGTGATCAGCATTTAATAAATTTAATTCTAAAAATTAATCTTTAAAAATTCACCAGAAATCAGAAAATGCAGGTAAATAGTCGAAAAAGATTTCATTTTTAAGGAATTTTTATGATCTTTCTCGTGATATAAATTTTATAACCCTCAAATTATTGTTTTAATTTCAAACTTAAATAAAGTTACTAAAACAGCTTAAAAATTTAATTTTAAAAAATCTAAGAAGAATTTTTCAAACATCTTTCTTAGTGCACCCCTACAGTATAAGAATAATTGCCATGCAAAATTTCAGCCCTTTAGGTCCAGCGGTTTGGTCTATGTGTTGTATATCAATCAGTCAATCAATCAGTCAGTCAGTTAAGGAACTGTTTTACATACCGGGTGCGTCATAAATTCGTGCAAAGTTCAAAAATTCATAATAAAAGAAGTAATGTTCGGAAAATTTTTCTATTTGCGCCAATAAGATCAGAGGGACATTGGATTTTTTTCCTTGTAAAAGAAAAAAAAGTTTCCAAAAGTAACCGAAAGAGGGCGCTCACACGTCATACTGAGACGTTTTATGCAAATCAGGCAAACTCAAACAGAAAATATAACAGATCACAATAACATGAGACTGTGCATTTATTTTAAAGTAGCAGATGTTCAACATTACTACCAGCACAAGGTAATAGGCATGTGAGGCGCGCCACTAAGCCCATTACAGCGGATTCTAGCATCGATGGCAGCGACTGTATCCCCCCAACTAAAAATTTCCCGGGGTCAAGTCTGGTGACTGTGAGGGCCACTGAACCTTATAACCGTGATTTATAGAACTCGGCCTTTAGTGAAAGATTCCAACAGGAATGTCTTGATATCACGTGAAATGTGGGGCGGGGCACCATCCTGCATGAAGGTGACAACAGGTAACGCATGTCTTTCCTGCAATGCAGGCTTAACGTTGTCACGTGAAAGCGCCCTCTTTCGGTTATTTTTGGAAACTTTTTTTTTTTACATGGAAAAAAATGCCAATGTCCCTCTGATCCTATTCGCGCAAGCAGAAAAATTTTCCGAGCATTCTATCATTTATTACGCATTTTTTAACTTTGCACGAATTTATGACGCACCCGGTATATAGATTTTTGACAAACTATTTTAAAAATCTAGATTTGAAAACACAGTCTCACACAGATGGGTAGAAACAAATGGAATTACTGATATAAATTTACTTCAGACAATCCGTGATCCCTCCCATTTTTTAGCGACCAATTATTTGCACACCACTGGTCTAGGCGGCAACTCATCTGCTCTAAAAGCTGATTCTTCCGAGTCTGATTCTCAGGCACTTGCATTTTAAGTAATTACAAAATGTTGGGCAGGGTAGTTGTTAAATATTACATCACGTGTAAGGGCGCAGTGACCCAGTTGGCAAGAGCGGCGTGCTAGTGGTCTAAAAGTCACTGGTTTGATACTCGTCGCTGACAGATCCACTGCCGTGTACACTAATGATGGCTGGTGCACATAAAATCTGTCATGGCTTCAATGTCCTCCAAGTTCTCAAAATTACCGCTAGAGGTGCGAGGTCAAGTGTTCTGGTCTCGTCACTCGACTCGGTTCAAAATTACGGGATTGGTCCTTTGCCCATGTCTGATTCCGACCCTTGTGGTGCCAGTCAAAACAGGAGCCGCACCTTCATCGCCCATAGCCTTCGGGACTTGATCTGGTGTTTCTGTCGGCTAAGTGGCATAAGCAACGACACATCACGTATGAAATAATGTTTGCATAGTACTTCTTTTTAGTCTTGTTTTAACTTTTTGGAAGTACTTCTCAGAAATTGAATCGTTTATATCAGTTTATTTCCTTTTGGGCTACGCAACACGGTACAAATCTCAATTTTGAGCAATTTTGTTCCTGTGAAAGGCGCAACCTCCCGCTTCTAACCCCCATAACCCTTTAGGATGAATTTTAGGCGTTAATATTTGAACGCCCCTGTAGCTCCACGCAAGCATGACTATTTAAACGGCTTTTGCACGCACGCAGACTAGAACGCCATCCATGAACTTCCACAATGTTCATGGCAATAGAATGATGATTCATTATTCCGATTCGGGTAATCTGACACTCGTGACCACAGAAAGGTCAAATAATTGTAAATAAATCCATAGAGATGCCAGCTATTCAAAATTCCTTCTCAATAACATGACGCCGTAATTCGGAAGCATACATCAATCGATTTTCTCAGCCTCTTCTTCAGAAACCCAATAAATCAAAGCACAAATTTAGCATGATTCGGTCCCATGTGACGGATGCGTCTCAGCGATGCACGCATTGCCGCGGGACGTACATCATTGCTCCCGGCTATTTATAGTGGGGTTACTGAAGGTAGCACGTGCAAAGTGGGGAATCGGGTTTTACCGGCTTCTGGCCGGAAGGGGATCGGTCGCGAGGAAACTTGCGACATTATTTCGGAGGTTGAGAAAGCCGCTGGGAAAAAAAAAAAACGCGATCTTACTTCATTCGGAGATTTTACACGCAGCTAGTGCAAAACAATAATAATTAGTTTTAACATCGATCAATCAATAAATTGTTACTATTCAGTGAGTAATAATTAAATTTGTTTCTGAACAAAATGTAATGATTTGAAATTAAATTAATCAAACGTAACAAATGAACGATTTGCAATGAAACAAAAATCTCACAATTTGAATCTAAAAAGCTGTAAACAATTATAGATGAGAGGTAGAATTATAGAGAATCTAAAGCAAATATGTTGTCATAAATGCGGAAGATCATAGTCCTTTTTTGCTTTCTTTTCATATCACATAAAGAGAAAGCAAAAATTGAAAGATTCTTAGACACTTTTTAATAATAATAACTCAAGATAGGAACCCGTCGAGTGCCGTAATTAATATTCATGCATTAAGCTATTTAAACTAATCCCATTTTGCAACATTTCCCAAGTGAAGTTCTTCTAAGTAACACTTTTATTTCCTGCCAAAAGAAAAGAAAAAAAACTTGTTATCCCTTAAGTACTTTGCATATAAACACAAATATGGTAAAATGTAACTTTGAGTTTATACTACACAATCAGCGTAGTCTTTCGCTTCAGTTACTTACTCTGATTACAAAAGATCGAGTTTTATACGATGTTTTTTCAAGGAATGTGAGTGTTTCGGGCTGCACATGAAACCTTGGTGGGCCGCAGTTTGAGTACTCCTGTACTGATACATCACACTGTACTGATATCCCACACATCAGTGTGGATAGCAGGGAAACTAAAAACAGTGGATCACATTAAGATGTGATACGGTGGCAAATAAATTAATCTACTGAAACACTGAAACAATAGATTCAAAAAAATACTTCATATCATAGTTGTGTATCATGGTATAGTGTAACACATGTCACGGATATCGTTAAAGGATACAAATGCGAACGTAGCCATTGTGAAGAATCCACTGATTCTCACAATTTATAGTAAAACCCTCTCAATCAATTCACGTCCCAATAGAAGACACCCCTGGAATCCAGAGGCAATACAGCGGACAACCGAACGCCAGAAGCAATCGTCCCAGACAATACACGCTTGGAGGCGAGGCGACAGTAGGTCTGAGATTTTGAACATAAAGTTCAAAAGACATTAGTTTCGGTCAACTCCTTGATCGATGATGATCGGCGAAGATTAAGTGACCTAAAGCAACCAGCTGATGTGCTGACGAAGGACTCTAATCACCAATCGAACTTCTGAAAAGTGATGTCACTTTAAAGTCGCCAATAAAAACGCTTTTAAATATCGAGCGATCGCAGCGCTAGAGCTACGAGTTGTGTCGCTACGAACTAAAAATTCAGTCAGCATCTAGACCTGCATCTAGAGGTCGCTACTCCGGCATTGAAGCCGTAACTTACGATTTTTTTTAAGTCCTCAGGCGAGGCGAAGTTTTTTCGACACCTTGTCGGTCGCAATTTAAGTCCTCGTGCGAGGCAAAAGCTTTTTCGACACCCTGTCGATCGTATTTAAGACCTTGTGAGAGGCCAAGACTTTCTCGACTCGTTCCCAGAAGGAACCGTTATAGCTATTGGAAATAGTTTATGTTTTTTTTATCCCAGACGGATCTGTTCGCTAAATTATCAGCGGTATAGAGACTCCGAGCTGGAGTAATTGCCGTGTGTCCTACTGAGTTTCCTAATAAGAAGAAATAGACTCTAGTGTTTAGACCAAGTGCCGATAATATTGACCGATGTTCTTCGGCTGAAAATTGTTCCCTGCACATTATTTAGAGTGTATACTCTACAGTGTTGTAAATATTTCATCGACTTCATATCATTGTAATAAATCATTTCATTTAATATTACTAGATTGTATATTCATCTTCTATACGCTACCATTCGGCGAATTCCTTACACCATGCACATTAGATTCACATATTATTGAATAAGTATCATTTTCAATGGAATAGCTCTGGCTGAAACAGACATAAACTATTGCTTTATAGTTATAAATTTCAACATAACAATTGTTGATTTAAAACAAATGATTATTGCACCTTAAGCAGTGTCTTTACTATAAAATGAGTAACAAATCCTAACAATTAAATATTCAAACTGTATTGGAGATTTAAAACTTCAATTTCTATAGAAGTTTTCAACTTATTTTAATTATAACGAAAGCAATCAGTGTGTTACATTTCATTTTATACGCCAGATTTCAAGAGAATACGACGTTGTATGGCAGGTCCACTCATGTATCGTTCACGCTTATCAGGGTCAATCAAGTGTAAATGATGCTCTGTATCATAAAATTAAATACGGTACATAAAATTTACGGCAGAATACTCAATCTAAGCCTCGAATCGCCGTTAATACCATTAGGGTGCCCCGTAACAAAGAAATACAGATATTTAAAGGTAAATTTGTTGACAGTCCTTACGCTGTATTTTGACCCCATGTTAAGGGATATTTTTTGAAAGGATATCGGCGTATCAAATGTTGATATGCAGATACAACACGACTATGATCCACTTGTAGTCAATCTTTTACCGGAACATCAAATAAAGATCAATACAAGATGCAACATTGATGCGTCCTGTACCAAATACTAAGTGGTAATAAGAGTGGTATACAGATTTTCTAAAGTGGTAAACTAAGCGGTTTGGAAAGAAACTGTGTAGAGGCTGTTCAAAACAAGGCTTCGTATCATCAGCGTGAATCATTATCTAATGCAGTTCAAGATCCGTGTGCGGTTAAATGTTTGAACCCGTGCCTATACAACTGCGAATCTGTGTACCAATGAAAGTGTACCAATCTGTGTCTCACTGACTCAGTCATAGGGTGGCAATACATTTTATCACAACAATTAGATTATCAAGTTGCAAATGATTACTGGGTTGCAGAATAATAGCTTTAACCGGAAAATGGTGACATATCCTAACCACAAGTATTCGCTCAAAACTATTTTTCTTAAATCCTGACCTCCCTAGACACGCCTATAAAAAGCATTTCGAAGAAGAATGAAAGGAAATCAAAATAAAATTTAAATGCAATGGATAGAAAAAAACACGTTAGTCATCACCTCTCGAAAACATTACAGGTAAATGTCCATATGACATTAACTTAAAACACTCGGCTGAGAGACATGGAGGGGGGGGGAAGCAAGAGTTGACTCTACAACGGAAATTGGGCCGTCTTCCAGCAAAGGATTCCACGGCGTCTTTCCTTTACACCACGCTCCTGCTTTGTTCTCGGGCATTTCTCTTGCGCGCATGGCAACACGTAATGGAAAGTCGGCTCGTTGGGATTGTGAACCGATTCAAGTCTGTCAGACTATCCGCCAAGAGTCAACAATGATGTTTTCGCTGATCTGAACGACGTTGATGCAACGTGGTTGGTACAATAGTTAAGAATGATAAATTCGACTCAAAACACTTTCGCAGTTAGATGAAGTTAACCGTATAATTTCCGCTCTCCACATTGCGATTCCTCAAAATTGATGACTATTATTTTCAGTTACGAAGTCTGCTGGATAAGACAATCACTCCTGTGTAGTCAAACGTTATATATGACTTAGTTTTCAACTGTTAGCTACTGTTCACTCAACGAGAGATTCAAATTAAGAGTACATCATTTTAAACATCTAGTTTACCGCCAATATGGTATAGAGGTTATCGGTGTGAGCTTCTGCGCTGTGGGCTTGGGTTCAAACCCCGAAAAAGGCTTGGTTAGTTTCCGTGTTGTCCTCTCATAGGGAGCAATGATGACTTACTGAAATAGTGCTCCCACATTAAAGTAGCCACCCTAAAACAACAGATACCACAGACAATATCAACAGGTACATTAAAGAAATACATCTACAGCAAAATCGTGACAATACACAAAACGAAACAGGATTTGTTATGAAAGGGAAAAAGCTGGGAAGATATCCAGGAAAGCTGGGAAAACTGCAGTCATAAATCCCGTATGGAATCAGTGGCAAACTTTAGGCTAAAAACTGGACACGATTGCTTGGCAGAACATTTAAATCGAATCAGCATACTAACCACAAGTGAATGCCATATCTATAAAGCAGGCAATATGAATGCAGAACATCTACTATATTGCCCAGGACTCGACCCAGAGTCCCCAAAATGTGATGACTTTTCCAAACTATATTGAGACGCTAGAAACACGATAAACTCTCTATGAACTTTTGACACCCACAACTAACCATCTCAATTCACTGATAAGCATTGTATTTATTTTCTTGTTCTTGTTCTCTGTTTTATTGTTACTTGTTCTTGTTCTTTGTTTTATTGTTCCCTGTCCCTTGCTTATTTATGTTGACTGTAATTTGTATGGATTGATTTCCAAACATAACCATATGAAAAAAAAACATTAAAGTAGCCAGCAATACTTCGCAGTTGATAGCAAAAGGCAATTGTCTAACGACAAGTGCCTCCGCATTAGAAAAAAAAAATCTATTTTAAAATGAGTTTACTCTTTTTATGAGCACTTATAACACTGTTGTTGTTTCCAATCCCCTTGGTGTAGGAAAGCCTACACCAAGTCCAAAGAACATTGGTCCATGGCGAATGGTAGTAAACAGATTCACTTAAGGCTAGGTACCACTAAGGCTGAAAATCTGACTTGACCTTTAAGAACATCGGTCCCGTAATTTTGAACCGAGTCAAGTGACGATACCGGAACACTTTACCCCGCACCTCCAGAGGTATTTTGGGAACTTGGAGGACATTGCAGCTACGACAGATTTTTTTCCGTGCACCAGCCGACTTTTAACACTACTTACAATTAACCATTAAGGTATATTAACTTAGAACACTCGGGTATGGAATAAGACGTCACGATAGAATGGGGATTTACGATGAAAATTTTCGCCACCGTAGAAAATATAAAATAATCTCGGGAAAATGCAATAACGTTCCTCAGTTATGAAAAGCGAAAATTACCATAATAAGAACAAAATCACCCTTCGTGTGCTGCATAGCTAATGGTATTGTCAAGTGATGTCAACTTCTTAACATCCTGTGCTCATAATTAAAAAAGTACGGGAAAAAATAAGTTAATTACAGGAGCATGATAATGAGTAATACGTCAGTTATAATAAAATAACAGCAAATTGTATAATACAGTGTAATACAGTTCATACAGCGCAGTATAATGCAGTAGTCCAAATAATAATAAGCAAAATACAGGAGTAAAGTTGTGAATTTTAGAAAAAACGAATACAGAACTTAAGAAGATAGCATTATTTTATATTTTATATGATTTGAATAATTATAGAACTATTTTACAGGTGAAAAAAAGGATATATATGCATGTAAATAGGATAGTTATGAAAACATTAATATATAATTTAGGATGAAAATATATAGTATCATTATATATAATAATTTAAGTAGAGTAATAATGTATTAATGAATATTTATACTTCATATAGAAATATTTTTATTCCATGACACAGAAAAAATTTTATATGTAAATGCAATTATAATGAAATCCCAAAAAGGGATGGAAAAGAAAGTATTACCTAGATATGAATGAGGACGGTAATTATCCAAAATACAAGACAATCCGTCACCCGTTGGGTAACTTACAATTTCTAAGCTAAGACTAGGCCAATTTCAATATTGCACCGAAATAAAGAAAGTCTTTTAAATATTTTAATTGAACTCATTCGTGTTATTCATAATTCATGAATTGTAATTCAGTACTCTTCATTATTTTAGGAGTAACTTTACTGTATTCATTAAAGAATATCATTTATAATAACTATTTCGGCCAATTTCCCATCTTTCAAACACTTGTTAGTATATCCTTCTATTTTTCCTCTATTAGGGTCGCATTAAAAAATATACACTATTTTCCTGAAATCGAAAAAAAAAATCTTTCAATGGGAAAATGTCAATTATGAAATTTAAAACTAGCCCAACATTTTTTGTCAAAATTTACGATGAATAAACTACGAAATATAATTAAAAATGTCGGCAACTAAGAAACAAATAGCCTGATCTGAACAAAACTCATTTATTCCGCTTCTTTCCAATTCTGGTGTATCGTATCTTTACTAATATGGCGTTACTGGGTGTCATTTATACTGAATTGGGTTGCAGATAAACTTTAAGGCTGCTGTCTACTAACCCAATTGGATTTGCTCGCCTCAATGTTAACCTAAGGAGAAAATGTGTCCAAGGATTACGGACTTGGATTTAAATATTTTTTTGTACTCCATAACTGAGATAGAAATTTTACACCTTGGGGCATTTTTCTTTTAAAAAAATGCAAATAATATTTAAAATTCAAATTATTCGGGGGGGGGATATCTGGTATAGTGTGATTTAAATGCTCATAAATTCCTTTGGGGGACGAAATTATATATAATGAATCCTGTTGCAAGGTGCAGAAATGTTCAGGCTGTATAAAAATAATTTTTGTTGGATTATCAGCATTTATGCAGCTGTAAATAGTAGACAAATTTTCTCCATAGGTTAACATTGAGGTGAGCGAATCCAATAGGGTTAGTACACAGCAGTCTTAAGTGTTACATAGATGAAATTGATGTTCATCATTCATGTATAGTTATATATCATTATTTGTACTAAATATGTTTTTTAATAAGTAAAATGGTTATAAATAGGATTATTTTATAGGATTTTAACGTAAAATTTGAGAGAGACCAAACGCCAGAAGGCTCGAGACGATTAACTGCGTGTATCGCACTGCAGTATAATAAGTGACTGGAACGCCAATACACTAAGATAGATGCAATCAAGCTATAGACAAGAGGAACATTGGTGTGATATTAACCGCTTTAGTATGTCGTACAGTTTATGGTAGTTAAGCAGATCTCCCCTTCGTTTTGACACTGAGGTAACTATAATATCTGATTATCAGTACTAATAACTAAAACCCATTTCAAAGCCAAAGAAAGTGAATTTACTTATGAAATTTCTATTAATTGTTAGGAAAACAATTCATCTATATAATTCTGTATACAGATATTAATTGGCGTTATCATTTACAAGAAACTTGTGGAAACACAAACAGTAAAAAGGTTTCTTAATAATCCACAATCAAATAAAAAGGACGGTAACAACTGTTTCAATCCAATTAACGGATCATCAACAGGCAGGGGAGCATTAGTATGATTATCACAATGACTAGCATTTGTGAATTATTCATTATAACAATCCCACAAATTCTCCTCGGCCAGATGATGGCCTATTAATTAGATCGCAACAATCATCGCTGTCCTTTTTATTTCGTAGTGGTTCATCAAGAAGCTTCTTTTTACTGATTAATTGCTAATTACTGAGATAAATATATTCCCAAATGAACCTTTTATTACTTAATAATCATACTTTAATATTAAATTGAATTAACTCTTTTTTTCCAATATATATATATATATATATATATATATATATATATATATATATATATATATATATATATATATATATATATATATATATATATATATATATACATATATACATATATACATATATATATATATATATATATATATATATATATATATATATATATATATATATATATATATATATATATATATATATATATATCTGTGGCTTGGTACAAGAAGTGCCTATGTCAGTTTTTTCCAAGATGACTTTGTTTGCTTATCTCTCTTTAAAAAAAATTATTTTCAATGTAACAAATACCCAAGTCTGTACAATGGTTTAGAAAACCCTTTTAAAGCATCGGGCAGACTTGGGTACTTCTTACATTGAAAATAATAATATAATATTTTTTTTTAAAGAGACATCATATAAAGAGACATCATGAAAGTCATCATATATATATATATATATATATATATATATATATATATATATATATATATATATATATATATATATATATATATATATATATATATATATATATATATATATATATATATTAAATAGATCTCAACAATCGTCGCCGTCCTTTTTATTTAATTGTGGTTTATCAAGAAACCTTCTTTTTACTGATTAATTGGTATTTACTGCGATAAATATATTCCCAAATGAACCTTTTATTACTTAATAATCACACTTTAATATTAAATTATATTATATATATATATATATATATATATATATATATATATATAGAGAGAGAGAGAGAGAGAGAGAGAGAGAGACAAGCAACAAACCATTCCGACTCATCCGGAAGAGTTCGTTTAAACTGCTAAAACAAACAGAAACAAGTAAAAGCATTAGCAGAAATGTTTGGGAAGGGCATTTCCTCATTTATCATTTTACCCTTTTTTGTCGTACATGTCAATACAAGATATGCTAATTGTATCCCCAGCGGCTAAAATTAATTGCTCCGAAATTTTAAGCGCTCATATGTTTGCCCGAAAATCCGCAGCGTTATCGAAGTCATAAAAAAGCGTGCCGCGGACAATAGCATATTCATAGTTTTGAAATATTCAAAAAAGAGAGGGAAATAACTGAAAATTATCGGAATGTAATTAACCCATTCCTTTATGCATTCACCTTTCATTAAATCTATTAGGGATAATTAAATTTTTATTGATCTGCCCAAAACTAATGTAATTTTAAATGCTTCAACTCGTTTCTATTCTATAAAATGTAGTCGGACGAGCCTAACCTGCATTTTATGAATTTATCCTTTTTCTAATAAATAGCTTATACTCTTAGGACATATAAACAAACGCAGTACGGAAAAAGATGTTTGAGGAAGATGTCTGTGAACAGAAGAATGTGCCCGAAACATAATTAGCGATTGAAAAAACGATAATGTATAAACGCTAAAGATTTCAGCAAGTTGTAAAATATATTTTTAATCTGCGTAAAAGCCAACTGTTTGTTATTTAGTTTTAGTGTGGAAAAGAAACACTTGCTTTGCAAAGTTCCCAACGTAGAAAGTTTTGTACCATGGTACAAATAATGGTTTCCCTGGAATACAAATATATGAAATAACTTGCACACAGATGGACTTAAAACTTCAAAATAAGGGAAACTCGCTTTACAGAAATGAAGTTACAAAATCGTAATCTAATGAAATGAAAAGAGATATAATACGATACTGTAATTCACAATATAATAATCAAAATAGCTGTCAATATTAATTTGGCAATTATTTTTTATTAGTTCAACCAAAATAATGGCCATATATAGTTGTCAAAATTAATTTATTTCAAGTAAGACAAAATGATTTTTAAGTAAATAAAGAAAACTTCCAAAATATTAAGCACAAAATTTAATCAAGTTAAATAGCATTACATACCCACACTTCTTCAAAAAAGCACAAGGAATGGAAAGAAATTTTTTACAAAAATATTAATTGCATAAATGAAACAAGGGTTTGCAATTTTAAACGAGTGTTTTAGGATGATTTTAGAGATTTTCGAAATTCCAAATATTATTAAATGCGGAGATTTGCGAATTTCGTATTTCTAAACAATAGCAACAATTCCGCAATTCAGATCGAGAAGCATTTCTCTTAAAAACCATTATTCAAAAGCATTTTCTCATATTTGCAAACATCGGAACCTTTTTATCTGCAATAGTTTCTTGAGACTGTAATCACGGTCGAATAATATTGATTGCCTCTGTATCGACAAAATATGACATTTTTCGAATATGGGCTTAATTTTCTTTCTCATGTGTTTAAAGTCGAACTTATACAGAAAATTTCGTTTAAATGATCGCTTATACATATACATATATATATATATATATATATATATATATATATATATATATATATATATATATATATATATATATATATATATATTCTGTTTACAAAGCTCTGTATATAAATGGTATACAGGGTATCTATGCCTTTATTAACCTAAAGAACATTTTGGGCCTATTTTTTCTGTTTATAGAAGTTTCAGATACAAAGTTTTATCTTCACATTCACTATTCTTTTCCATGTATAGAATATTACATTCTTATGAGATCAGAAAATCTCTCCTTATATCCTGATTGATATATACACTGTTTGATGACTGTGTCCATTGTTGAAATGTTAATAATTTTAAACGGAAAGTTTTTAAAAGGCACACATATAAAGTTTTAAAGACGAAATTCAAAGTTTCAGGATTGTTTTCAAAGCGTTTCAGCAATTTAAAAAATTCAAATAAGAAAGTGTCTCTTCCTTAACCTATATGTATATATATATATATATATACATATATATATATATATATATATATATATATATATATATATATATATATATATATATATATATATATATATATTATATATATATATATATATGTGTGTAAGGAATTAATTGGGGAAAGAATAATTAAGTTAAATTTAAAGGAGGCTTCGGGATAAATTATTAAAGCCTAAGCTCTAAAGCCGCTAGTTTCATATGCCAAAACGCGTCGAGAGGAAAGATTTTTCCCCCGTTTCAGTAATTGACCTTCGATTCACGGGGGAATGAAGTTCTATAGACAGAGATTATTTTTAGATACTGTATAGGTTTGGCGGGAAGGATGCTTCTAGAAAATTCTAGATTGGGCTCTGCGCATGTGCCAGGAGAGTAGACGCGCATTTTTTAATTAGAACTACGCAGATTGATTTGGGAACTCGCTGCGTGCGGTCGCCCTGCTCGGCGTCACTGAATGTTAAAATGGCTAATTGGGGAAAAAGACTTAGAGAGTGGTGTTTTTCAGAAGAAATCAATAAAGTAATTTAACGTGTGGACTCAGGTATTATTCAATTCATATTCCCACTCGCCACCTACGTAAGGGATGATGACTTCATTTAAAGATGTTAGAACAGGCAAACCTCTTGCTTGTCATATATATATATATTATATATTATACATATATATATATATATACACATACGGTGGAACCTCGATCAATCGTTCCCCGGAAAATCGTTTTCCCGTATGTGTCGTTTATTTCATCCAGTCCCGATGATAACATTGCTTTTTTATGTTCCCTTATCTATAGTTTTCCTACATTTATCTCGTTTAGTGCAATAGATCCCTATAAAAACGAAAGATAAAGGTTCCACTGTATACATATATATATATATATATATATATATATATATATATATATATGCATACATACAGACAGACACACAGACATACATATGTATACATATATATATATATATATATATATATATATATATATATATATATATATATATATATATATACACATACGGTGGAACCTCGATCACTCGTTCCCCGGAAAATCGTTTTCCCGTATGTGTCGTTTATTTCATCCAGTACCGATGATAACATTGCTTTGTTATGTTCCCTTATCTATAGTTTTCCTTCCTTTATCTCGTTTAGTGCAGTAGATCCCAATAAAACGAAAGATAAAGGTTCCACTGTATATATATACATATATGCATACATACAGACAGACACACAGACATACATATGTATACATATTCACACATGCATATATTCATATATACTTTATACAGGGTGGTTATAATTAAAGTTCCGCTTTGAAATGGTCATAAACTACTGGACAAAATGTTATCGAACTTGGTAATAGTTTAATGGAGGTCATGGGAATTGTTAAACGAAATAAGACATGAAGACATCGGTTTTAAATATGTTTAATCGTTTCTGAAACGTGTCACAAAGCATGTTCAATGTGGCGTCCACCATTTTCCGAAAGCAAGTTAAATAGCATTACTGCATTCTCAACAGTAGCTCTTAGCATATCAGGAGGAATGTTACGAACATGTCTCATAACCACACAAACAGTTTCTTTTTAGAAACGGTTAAGAACGTTTTAAACCGATATCTTCATGTCTTAGGGCCAAATTCAGGGTTCAAAATTCACAAATTAGCGATCTGTAAGAAAACGATTTCCTGAATGCGCACACTTTAAATGGTAATTTTGTTTAGGTCAATGTTTCTTAAGGGTATACAAAATGTTAAACCCGTGTAATAAAAGACTAGGTTAGATTTTGACCCTTATTTTGTTTAACAATATTGCATACAGCGCCATTTCTCCCCTGGTGGTGAGTTTTTGAACTGTTTTCCTTTATTTGGGGGGGGGGTGGAAAAGAAATTCCCATGACGTCCTTTAAAGTATTACCAAGTTTGATAACATTTGGTCCAATAGTTTTCCTTTTATGACCTTTTCAAAGTGGAACTTTAATTATAACCACCCTATATATATATATATATATATATATATATATATATATATATATATATATATATATATATATATTCTGTTTACAAATTCTTCGTTCAAGTTTTCAGTAGAAAGTTTCGTAACATAGAATACTTCGCTAAATGTATGTTTGTTATGTATTCACTCCATCGTTGTTTAAATTTAATAACTGAGCAAAATTTAAATCATGTTACAATAAAGAATTTTCCAGTATGAAACTCATTCTATTTAGTTAAATTTCCCCAGAGCAGTAACAAGTTAATTATTTCTGCCAAAACAAATAAAATATTTAAATATCGTTTGCATCTTACAATATATTACATCATTCACTGAAATGCGCTCAATAATCTACACACTATCAGGGGTTGTAATGAATTATGGATACTGTTGTGAGGGTATATATATATATATATATATATATATATATATATATATATATATCTTTTGAGATTCAACAAAATTTTTGAAATACTAGTTTACTAAATGCAATAATTTCTGTTTCTAATTTAAATACTGAAAATATGGTAAACTATAACCATTAATTAACCTATGAAATGAAATATTAATGTATAAATTTTTAGAAATGTCGATGGTAAAATGTAACAAATATAATTATTAAACTAACTTTGTAATACTTAGTTTAAATAACTCGGAAAGTTTGTGATGTTGAAAGTCATGTTGGGAGCAATACATGTATTTCAGTTCTCTAGAGGAATGAATTGTAAATATTATGAAACAACACAGCTAATTTATTCATAAGTAATAATTATATTTGAAGTACAGACAACCTCGAACTAGCAATTATTTCAGAATAGAATACGATATGATAGTCTGAATATATCGTAGATTTAAAATCACTGTAACTGTATACTTTTTTTTGTATAATGCTTAATAATTAAAGGTATGTATATAATTTCAATACACGGTAAACTCTCATATTTGTTTATTCAAAATTCACAGATAACAAGCATTAAATTAATACACATTTTCACAAAGGAAAGGAAAAATGAAAAATTGCAATAACAAATTTTGCAAAAGGGCATGAAAGTGTTGAATATTATGTGAAAATGAATCTAAAAATCATGCAAATGAATGTCATCGAAGCCGCTACGGGAAATTAATAAATGGCTTATGGGAGAAACAATTCGCGGCACCAGAAGTACTGGACATCCCATCGGATTTAATTTAACAAAAGATATAAGTAAGAATGAAGTAATGGGTTTCAAGACACGGGCCAAAGTTATCTTTGTTTATCAGAAGTTTTAACTAACTTCATTCTTTACAAGATTTGATGCAAGAAAGGTTGATTCCATAATTGTGGATCAACCTTTCTGGCATCAACTCTGCATAACTTATATAAGAATTTTATGTTTAAATTTACAAAATTCAATATGTCGACTTTGACTCTATTGAAAGCAAAAGATCTTTCTTTCACCCAGTTGCTGGCACCCTAATAAAAGCACAAATGATAAAAGTACAAAAAATGTTGTTTCATTTAGATACGTTTGGTAATATTTTTACCATGTTTTTATTAACTCGCTTTCTTGTTTGTGTGTGCGTTTGTCCAGTACAAATCTTGCAATCGATTTTTAACTAACTTCCCGACTAGCTAGACATTTAAAACTTTTAGAATAGCTCAGAACACGATGGCAATGCATTATTTTAATACTTTGGCCATCTTTAAGCAGAATTAAATGCATTTTCAGTTATTTTTGTTTTGTAGACTGGTGCAACCATCTATCGGCCGGGACGGGAACGAAAAGTTAAACGCAAGTTAACTTCCAATTAACTTCCTTTTCTTTCTAGTTTATGGGATAATTCATCAAAAAAATTTTTTAAAGTATTTATTAATACATAGAATTGTCAAGTTTATATGATTCAACAGAAAATTTAAAAATATGGTATATAAAAAGTTCTTTTTATTTTGTAATTATTTTCATCCAGGGGGTCCTCCTATAAAAATTATCATGCAGAAAAAAAAAACGAAAATTTTTAATTTTTCTTTTAAAAATGCCTAGCTGAAAATTTAAAGCATGTTTAGTTTTTGCTGTAACTACTGTACTAATAACTTTGCTTGAGTAATATTTCACCCTTTTGTGCAAGTATCTTTTTTCAGAATTCATAACCGTATTATTTACACAATTTTGATTCATCTTGATGGGCAAAAAAAGTAATTTTTTGTAAGATAGGGGTAAATTTTCTTCAGGGAAGATGTTTTGAGAATCTCACCTCAATCAAAAATTTTGAAAACAATTCAATAAAAATAAAACAAGGAAATTCTGTACAAAATTTTACAGCGAGTCCTTCTAAAGGATTTGAGATATATAACTTTAAATTTACCCTGTCAGAAAGACTGCACTCCCAGATAAATAGACTTAACGTA
Source organism: Dolomedes plantarius (assembly GCA_907164885.2). Taxonomy (NCBI): domain Eukaryota; kingdom Metazoa; phylum Arthropoda; class Arachnida; order Araneae; family Dolomedidae; genus Dolomedes; species Dolomedes plantarius. The sequence goes on along the minus strand of OU015491.1, from coordinate 50,391,044 downwards.
CACAAGGACAGGAGGGTAAGCTTAGACACAACAACATAAAAAATTGTACCTGCTCTTTTAATCATTGTAGAAACAAACAAAACGTTCTAAATTATGTTTAAAATGCTCGGTCATATTTGAGGTGGCACCTGGCTAAGTCAGACTCCGACCCATATGGGGCCTTTATAAACTGGAGCCACACCCCTCAGTCCGCAAGGCTTCATGGGACCCGGTTAGGAATAAATTCTGACCAGAGGTACATAAGCAACAACAACAACTATTAGGAATGAAACTTAGGAGCCTTATCTTTAACTAAATGTAATACCTTTTAAACAATAATAATACTTTTTAATTATTATATAAAATATTGCGCAGTAGTAATATTCATAATACAAGCGGGAAAAACATTCAATTTTATTTACATTAGCTACAAAAAACAACTTTACCGGAAACTTTCTTCTTTGAAAACACATTTCTAAAGCAAAAATTTCATTCTAAAATTTTAAAAGCAAACGAAATAAATTAGTATTCATAGAAGGAAAAAAAAGTAAGGAGCCCTCCTCTTGCATTGTTATCTCTTACCCGAAATCTCCCAAGAATATCATTGGATTCTGTCATATGGAGTTAAAATAGATGTCGGGAATATGAATTTAAAATAAATGTCTGGAATATGAACTTAAAATAAATGTCATTACGGCCCTTTCTTCCTTTGAACTCTTACTGGCAGAATAGAGACGATAAGGAAAAGTGGGGAGGAGAAATGGAATCCCGCCATTATTCAAGATCGGGCGGAAAACCTCTTTGCCTTATTCTTTTTCTATTCTTATTTTTTTTTTCCTCTCAATTATTTTATTTCTATTGAAAATCGTATTGTCTGTCCTTTAAATTAAATTGAGTGGCTATTTACGAAAAAGAACAAATTATCCGTATTATGTAAAAACGTAACCCAAGGAAACTTTTCTTTAAAATTCCGTAATGTTCTTTTATAAAAATTCAATTCTTCCGAACAGAATGATAAAACATATGCCGCTGGAAAAGAAAAAGAGATGACTCGAGAGAAAATAAGGTCTTTCAAAACTAAATAACTTTTATGAGGAGGGAAAAAAATGACTTTTATTTTAAACAATAAAAAAAAATCTTGTACCACGGACTCACATATGGAGGAAAAGTGTAGATAAGCATTTATTTTGCATTTTCCTTTATGTGCTTTCGGGACGGAAATTTCAATAAAGTTACATAGATAAGTAAGTATTCAATAAGTGTTCAAGCAGAAATATTTATTTATGTAACTAACTATACCCTCTTCAAAACAGAATAATATTTTAATAGTTAAGGAAATGATTGATCAGTAACATGATGAATAAACGTTATTGTTTTCACAATTTTTTGGTTGTATAAATCTTTAAGAATTCCCACACATACACACACACACACACATATATATATAAATATATATATATATATATATATACATATATATACAGTAACCACCGCTTATAGTGATCAGTGGTTATAAGAATCAACCGTTTATAAGAATCAATATCGCGAAAACAAAAACAAATGTATTATTCCCATGTTAAAATTTTCGCTTTAAAGAATCAATCCACGGTTTTAAGAATCAGTTTACACTCTTCGCTTTCCTTTCATTTTTCCCAAAAAGCCACTTAAACCCTCAAAAGGCACGAAGTTCTTTCTTTCTTTTTTTTTTAAAGAAATATTGATAAGATGGGATGGAATATAGTCGTAAAATTCATCCCTTTCTTTGTTAGACATAACATAATAGTTTCCCCTTAAACGCTTTAGCACAACACTGTCCTATTAGCTTGACCCGGGGGCATCTTTACCCGTCCAGGTCCGATTTCACTTTTTTCCACTGACAAACAATAATAGGGACTCTTTTTTCCCACTTCTCACATTCTGGTCGATGCTTCCTGGACCCTGAAACACATAAATCTTCGGCGAAGTGTCCACAATCACTTAGGCAAACGTAACATTAGTAGATTCAGCACGTTATCAAACCGTGAAACGTAAGCTAGAAGATGAATCTTCGTCTGAGACTTTTAGACTTTTAGTATTTAAAGAGGTATAAACAGCCTCCTGAAAACTTCATGACTTCAAACTACTATAGAAAACTTTTTCTTGCTCCCTTCCTGTAGTTGAAATGTTAAGCTGTTAAGCAGGTATGTTGTAACAAATATTGGATTTTTTTTTTCTTCTCTTACTATAATGTGTATCTACTTATAGGTCTAGAAATTAAGTTGTATTTTTAAAATTATAAAAAATAATTTTAATAAAAGATATTTAACGTAAATTAAAGAGTATTTTATGGTAAATTATCTCATATATGTATATATATATAGGTGTGTGTGTGTGCCTGCCAAAAACCTAAATTTCGGCTATAAGAATCAAAAACAGTACCAACAAACGTGATTCTTATAAGCGGAAATCACTGTATATATATATACTATACATATATATATATATATACTATACATACACATATATATATATATATATATATAACGTGACAAATAACAAACAAATATCATTCGTAGCCATGCGCTAAAGCAGCCTGTAACCACAAAGCCCAAATACAAGTATATCACCTGTCAAAATTTGCGAGTTCTATAACCGTATGCTTGCTGCAGCTTAGCAACTAACAGTTAACGTAGGTGAATTAATATTCAAAAACTGTAGGTGAGATTACGCCGAAAGAACAAAACTCAAAAGCACAGGTGAATCAACACCCAAAAGATAAATGTTAAGCAATTTAACTGAGAAAAACCGATCCCCCCGTCTTTGCTTGACTCTTCAGCCGGGGGTAATGCAAAGAAAACTAATCAAGCACAAGTGGTCCATGGTTTCGTCCATGGTGTTCAAACTCTGTGGTGTCAATTATATATATATATATATATATATATATATATATATATATATATATATATATATATATATATATATATATAAATAGAGAGAGAGGGGGGGGAGAGAGAGGGAGAGAGAGAGAGAGAGAGAAACTTCTCTAAGGCGACCAGTAATGGCTCTGGAAAAAAAGATGGGTCATGTCAAAAACATTTGTTAGCCAGGCTTTCCTTGGAAGCTAAAAAAAACCCTTCAAGATAGCTATTGAACTGTACTATGACAGTGGGTTTATGAATGAATGCGTCCGTGAAAATGTAAGCACTGACGCACAGCTGTCCAGTAAATAATAATCAGTAATGAATGATTCAAGAATCTTATCTTAATAACTTTTTCAAATAAACAAAAATTTGCAAAACATGTAAAACTCTAGGACAGTTAAAAATTCTTTAAATTTATATCATGCTTTTTAAGTCTAATTATCATTCAGACTGAAGATCTTTAAAAAAGTAACCTTATAACTAGTTCGTTTGATTCTTTTTTTTTAATTATAGCTAAAAATTGCATATTTTTTTTACTTTCAAAATTAAAACGCATCTAACTTAAAATGAAGTGATATATATTATACAGTGTGTCCGGGATAAAAGTATCCAAAAGTTATGGCTTATTTTTACGGAACTACCCATCAGAATTTTAAAAAAATTATTTTAATAGAAAGAATATCTCACCAAGTTTTAATATCAATCATAGGTTTCTATCATATCATAGATTTCGATCTGTGCACCTTTTGTAGCACGAAAAACGTCTAAACGGTAATCCAGTTCTCTCCGAGTGTTTCGTAGCATATCAGGAGTTATTAGTATGTAAACAAAAAAATTTGTGTGTAACAAACAAAGAATTGAACCTATGGATGAGTTGAAGAAGTGTATCATTCAAGCAATTCGTCTAATAACTTGGAGAGTCTAATAACTTGGAGAGTAGTTCGTTACTTCGAGAGAACTGGATTACCGTTTAGACGTTTGTCGTGCTATAAAAGGAAGAACACATCAAAATCTATTCATATTAAAACTTGGTGAGATATTCTTTCTATTGAAATAACTTTTTTAAATTCTAATGGGTAGTTCCGTAAAAATAAGCCATAGCGTTTGGATACTTTTAGCCCGAACACCCTGAATTTATATATTATATTTATTTATATATATATATATATATATATATATATATATATATATATATATATATATATATATATATATATATATATATATATATATATATATACATATATGTGTGTGTGTGTGTTTGTGCGGGTATGGGTGTGGGTGGGTGTATATATATATATATAAATATATATATATATATATATATGGGGGTGGGGGCATGAATTCTTTAAGATCTGTACAACCAAAAAATTGGGAAACCAATAACCTTTATTCATTATGTTTCTGATCAATGTTGCATTAAGATGGTATAGCTATTTATTTTGCCAATTTTATCTTTAAATACACTTTTCATATCTTTTAATAATATATTAATTTTAGCTTTTAATTTTCAGCCATTTTCTTATCCATACTCTGTTGTTTTTGTTGCTAATTCCCCATGGCCAGATGTATTCTAGACCAGGTTCATATAGGCTTTGCGAGCTGAGGAGTGCGGTTTCTGTTTATACTAGCACTACATGGGTCAGAGTCCGTCTTAGCTAGGTGCCACCTGAATTTTGACCGATCAACAATCACACACACACACACTCCAGAGGCGACAACTGAAGTGATCGTACCTTCTCCCATACTCTCTGACCTCATAGAGAGACACCCATACTCTACATTGCATCAAACAACTTCAGAATACTTTTGAAAGACTCACATTTTGTCATAGATTGATAGATTAAATTACACTCCGAATGATGCCCTAGTGACATCTGTAGTTCAAAAGTGCACAAGTAATCAAATGTCTTCATATAAAAACTGAGTTGGACTATTTTTAAAGCACATTCAACACAGCAATATTTTTTCCGCTGAGCTTGGTTACGAATCTTTTGTTTATTTTACTGAAGGATGTGACTAGATTTAATTTTACTTTTATGTTTAACTATGGCTCTTATGTTTAACTATGTTTAACTATGGCTCTTATGTTTAACTATGGCCGAAGAAGAATGTATTTAAGGAAGCAATTGTCCAGATGATATTATACTTTATATTAATTTAATTCAGGATGATATTATTAAAAGAAACGGCTAATTTTTTAAAAGTAACACATCATTTTTACGTTACAATTTTTTATGTTTTCAAATAAAATAAAGAGTGAATCAATACATTAAATAAAATATTTAAAACATTCAATAAAGATGATAATAAAGACGCCATATTAAAAATGAAAGATGCATTTTATTTTTTAGAAACATATACTGGCTTAGCTAAAAGAATATTGGATTTTTCTACTTTTAAAATTTTTCCGTTAAAAAATTGAAGGCCAGGCATATGAATCAATAATTGTTTGACCGTGCAAATGAAGCGTGTAATGGATCTGAAGTTGCTGGTTTAAATATTTAGAGAAACATAAAATTTTGTTTATGTGCTGAAGATCGTTTCCTTTCCAGCATCCTTAATTCTTTTCTTTTTCTTTTTACTGATTAAGCAGACAAATGGTTTGACGTATATTGACAAAAATCAAAACGATCCAAACCGCTTCTGTAAATACACCACGAGGGAAATTTCGTAATTTCGTGGACAGTATGTTCAATAACTAGACCAGACAAATAGACGGGTGGTATTACCATAGCATCAGAATAATACCAGCATCAGGAAACAATAGCTTTTGAATTCCCAGTCGCAATACCAAAAATTCCTTTTTATTCTTTAATGCGAGTAAGAAAAAAGGGTTTCTGAGAAATGTTCCTTGTCGTCAGAATTAAACTTAACATGTAAAATCACGTGATTTTATAGGAATTGAAGCACAATGCCCCGCATTTTTTTATAAAACGGGCCACGAGATCATTTTAAGGGTGATTTCAAGAAAGAGGGGTGACTCTCGTAAAAAATACCTATTCATAAGTGCTATGTAGAGAATGTAGAAATATAGAATGCCTATAAGAGTCTCTGATATCATAAATAATGCACAACATAGTCTTTTTTGTGCGTTTTAAGAAACCTTTGTTTACAATTTACGGGAAAATATATATATATATATATATATATATATATATATATATATATATATATATATATATATATATATATATATATATATATATATATATATATATATATATAAATGTATGTATATATATATATATATATATATGTATATATATATATATATATATATATATATATATATATATATATATAAATGTATGTATATATATATATATATATATATATATATATATGTATATATATATATGAATACATTGATATATGTGTGTGTGTCTGAGAGAGAGAGATACAATGTTAAAAAATTGGACGACGAGAGATAATCGTGGTTTATCTCTCTATAAATATCAATATACAGTGAAACTTCTCTAGCCGGCCATACTTTGTTCAGAACAGATTCAAGACTCCATACAGCCACTATCATTGTAGAAACTTTTTTCAACGGCAACCCCTCAAAACGGCCACTTATTTTTTCGGAAGCGTAACAGGCTACCATAGAGATGTTTCACTGCATATAAGGATAAACTATACAGAGAGGAAGAGAGAGAAAGCGTTGTATGAGCTAATATTTAGATCTACTTCATATAACAAGCTACAGAAAACGCATCAACCTTGCTTTGGTTTGGATTGGAGCGCTACGATCAATTTTTGCTACACGAGGGTTAATTAGACGGGTATCTACTGCTTAAAGCCGATTCCGATCGGCTACAAACGTCCACGCCAAGAGTGGGATTCGAACCATAAACATTGGTATCGAATTCCAGCGCCCTAGCCACTCGGCCATCGTCCGGCTCAACCTTGCTTTAAGAATCTGTTCCATTTTCTATGACTGTGATACTAATGAACTTTTATCTAAGATTCTATCAATTCCAGAACTAAGATATACATACATTAGAACAACTATACAAGCTTTGGTTTTCAATACATACTTTCAGGGTATACGAATGTAAATGTGGGCATTTGTGTTGTTCATATAACATTCAATATGGAGTGATATAAAATAAAATAAAACTCCCCGATTCTTCAAGACTAAAGATGTGCATTGTTTCAAAGAATCGAAATTCTACTACACTATAATAAATTGTAAGTCAAATTTGTTAAAATTGCGTCATATAGTAAAAATTGCATTTTAAATGCAAAAAGAAACTATAAAAATTTAATTTTTTTTAATTCGTTAGCTCAAAAACATCACTTTAAAACAGCAGATATTAAAGACAGAAATTCATGTGGAAATGTTTCTTTTTCTGGGATAAATAATATAGCTTCCTTAGTTTACATATTCCATTCACAATACAGTTGAATTTCCATTGTTTACAAGATGATTATTTAACGCTATTTCTTCATTAATTCCATGCGAACCTTATATTCTACAATAAAAATCGTTAGTTATGCATTTTCACCTTTTAAACGGTTGAAAACATGATGGTAGAAACTATTTACTATCATGGAACTGCTTTTATTTTCCATAAAAATCATATGAATATTCTTACAAATTCAAATTATATTCCAAATTTCTTACAATAAAGCACAGAAAATTACTTCATTTGAGTTATTTATGTTTATGAATCATCCACATTGTGTTTTATGCCTCATTCCCCAATATAATTTATGAGTAATTAAAGTTTTTATCATTTATAATATATGTTTCATGTTCTACGGCATTTTCACTTTTTTATAATCTGAATGAAATTTTAGATTTCTTTTTGGCATCAAAACTACCGGGTTTGAAATGCCATTATGTATTCAATATTCAGTCTATTTCCAACAGATCAAGATGTTCAATTTTAAGGATTGCGACCTCTGAAGTAATTAGTACACAACTACAGCATTACATACAATAAATAACCATTTCTTATGTGAGATAAAAATGACGTAACAGAGAGTGTAGCATCTTAACGATCCTCCCAGGTATTAGGGACAATATATGCTATATTATACCCCTTTGATAACCAATTACGCCGCCAAATAATTGTTTCATAGGAAAGGAGAAAAATTAAAAGTGACAGGGCTTCGTAAACAGTGTTTAAGTGTTTAATGTTGCAACACTGGCATGCAACTAGTGTTACAACATTAAACACTGTTTTGCAACTAGTGTTGCAACATTAAACACTGACACTTTTCCTCTGTTTATTGTTTTTTTACATAGGGTTACGTTCCTCCATTACGGTCCTCCGGATTGCAAAATTTCAGACGCTAAAACCGTCCGACTTCGCGAGTTATAATTTTGTCAGCGTGCCAAACTTAGTCTGTATCGCTTGAGCAAGCAGTAAACAATTAAACAGAAAATTACCCAAATTGCGTCAAAAATTATATACACACACATACACATATATATATATATATATATATATATATATATATATATATATATATATATATATATATATATATATATATATATATATATATGCATATATATATGTATATATATATATATATGTATATATCTATATATATGTATATATATATACATACGTATATATATATATACATATATATAGATATATATACATATATATATACATATATATATATATATATATATATATATATATATATATATATATATATATATATATATATACATACATATATAGATATATATAGATATATATACACACACATATATATACATATATAGATATATATGATATATATACATACACATATATATAGATAGATAGATAGATAGATATATATATATATATATATATATATATATATATATATATATACAAACATATATATAGATACATATATACATACAAAAAGAGGTAAGCAACGATAAGTAATCCTACGTTAATAACCCGCGGTAGTTTCGTTAGAAGAGACTACCTGAAATTCTTTTTTGTACTTAGGAGGAGGGATATAACACCAGCACAGAAAGGGCACTGCACTCGAGATTACAATGCACCAAATAAGAGAGAATAGAACTTTGTTTTCTCTTACCTATAGTTGTGATAACTGTCAACGAATACAAAAATGCACCCGAGAACGTCCACTGGGTACTAGAGCCTTCTTTCCCGTCGTACCCTTCCTTGATCGCGTTGACCAAGTCCGACTGAAACCTCTTCACTTCCTCCGTCACCTGCCGAGTCCAGTTCTCCTTGTAGAGCACGTTCAGCTGATCAGTGATGGCCCACAGCCTCTTCACCGTGTCCATCCTCTTGCGCATCACTTCGTCCACTTTCTTCTCCTCGAAAGGGGCCTCGAGGGCCTGGAAAGCGAGGGCTCCCAGGATGCTGTATCCCACGACGAGGGCGCACAGGCCGACGTGCGAGAACATGAAAGCGGTGAACCGCCTGCAACAGGTCTTGCACTTGTTCTCGGGGGGTCTTTTCCGTCTCGAGGGATTCCGCCGGCTTGACCGTTTTCTCTCCAGCGCCATTGAGACTTGGTCAGTCGGTGCATTCCAGTCCGACAGAGGGGCTAACTATGACGTCTCACTCGGGATGGGCATGGTTGATCAGGGAACCACAAAAAGCCGCTCACAGATGCTTCGTAGTAAAGGAATGGTGGTCTGTAAGTAACCTCTCTTTAGCTCGTGATTTGATCTATCGACTGAATTACTTATAAAGCAGCATTAATTCTGATGTCTAAAAAGACTGATTGAAATCACTCGGTTATGCTGCCTACAATGAGATGTATTCAGGCCGCAAAATACAATTAAGCATGAGTCTTTTTAATTAAAAGGGCAAAGTTAATATGTTAACTAAAAAAATATAATTCGTAATATTGACTATCTGCTGAATCACAAAAAAAACTCGCAAAAATGTATTTTTTTTTGGGCTCAAGGAAAGGATTAAATGTAAATGAGAAATTATTATTTTTTCATAGTTCTTTCAGAGTATTTTTTGCCCAGAGCTAAAGTCTTGGTAAAATAGTTTCGTAATCCAATAATTCTTCTTGAAGTAAATGTATTTTTAATACCTTCAATTCCGTATAAAGTATTTATACATCAACGTGTAGTATCATAAATATGCATTATAATCTATATTAATATTTTCAACAAATGTGTAGTAAATATTTAAAAAATTTCAATAATTTCTATCCCCTTATTTAAATTTTCTACAGAAAATTTGCTCCCTTATTTACTGTATCTCCCTGGAACAAAAAAAAATATTAAAATTATATTCAACTTGAAAAAAAATAGGAGACACAGCCTTAGTAATATTCGATATGTTGAAGTAAAATATATATTTTGTTCAAATTATTTCTCATCAGAGAATTCAGTTCATGATATATACGTAAAAATATAACTTTATTTTCCTATAAGCATTTCACCTGAGAAAACTGTAATAATAAAAGTGGAATGTAACAGTTTTTGTCTACATTAAAAGTATTTATATTTTAATATCGTCAACGATAGAGAACTATATATTCCACGTGTATAGTTTACAAATGAATTAGAATAAGAAATTTTCTCTCTTTACTTCGTAGATTACGTTGGAATGCTGTTAGGCGAAAGATAATCAATGATTACTTTACAACGGGTCAGTTTTCATATACGCTTTCGAAAATCTAGAAAAAGTTGCTTCGTTTTACAGGAGAGAAACTCACGTCTATATATATAAAATACAAGCGCTCTCCTTTACTCAGAATGCTTCAACATAGCCATCGTTCAGTTTCATTCAACAGAATCTCATCTCTTTAAAAGTCAATCTTTACATACCTTTATTTTCGACAACAAAAGCCGACAAATCATAAATCACTGAAAACAATTCCTCTTCATTACAGATATCGCCGCTAACAAATAACAACACTAAAGCAACACCCGTTAAGCCTAAATACCGGCATTTCAGTATTCTTAGCTGAAACAATGCTCATCGGCATTGTGATCATAGCATTCCATCACTAGAAACAAATGTTGGATCACATTCTTTGCAGAGCGGATCGTTCACAGATGCTAGCAATAGCTGCGAGTGCATTGCAAACAAAGGGCGTACATTCTTTTGTAAAGAGATGATCCGCGGAATACTTCAGCACATCTCAGCCGCTCTATGGATCCTTCGCGGCGAGGTGCTACGGTTGGCGTAAATTCCGGTTTCTATTTTCCTATTCTCTCGTTCGCCCTGCTCTCCATCTTCATCTTTCGCTCTGGAGGTTGCGAACAGCGCCATCTGTCGGGAGGGACAGAAGTTGACATCGATTGGGCGAGAGATATGATTCCGGAAAAGCAGAATTTGCAGAGAAGGGGAAAATATTGTAATTATGAAACTAATATGGGATCAACCCTAGATACTTCTTTTGCGTCATGGTAGACTAGGAGAGGAATCAGTGTATGCGGGGATTTATCCCAACGGAGTATCCAGGAAGTGATTGCATTTTTCAAAAACATTGAGTCAAATAATCAAGCAAGTCACATTACTTTCCCATTAATTTTCATTTTTTTTAATTTATAAATTGAACTTGTGACATGGTAATATAAAAGGCTAATTCTAAATATTTTGAAATTACTGTTTTTATATTACTTGATTCACCAACAATTAGAGGTAGTGAGATAATTTTCAGATGTAACAAAATTAGATTTATTTATTTATTTTTTTAATTTTTTTTTTTTGTATAGATAAGCATTTTTATATCCTTGACAAATACTTAATACTTAAAAATCTGTCAGACTTTAAACTACATAACTATTATAAAAACACGAACTAGGTGCACAAATACTCAATAAACGAGTAATTTCGGATTGCTCTTGCAAATTAACGCATGGGTGAATATTAGAGTTGAGTTTTCAAGATCCGTGCCCAAAAATCCTTATCCGAGTCCGCAAGATTTTGATCTTAATCATTCCCAAGACACGTATTAAGGATAAATATCTCATATCACTCATCTAAAATACTAATCAACTAGTTTAAAGCCCCTATTACACTGACATGCCAGGGTAATAGTGACATGCAGGGTAGTAACTCATGCTGGCTTTGTTTTTATGAAACTTCCAAAAATTATCCTGAAATTTTAATACTAATTATATTCCAAATAAGGGTATGTATCATAGGGGTTTTTCCCTCACTAGAAAGGATATGAGGAATTTGAGGTAATAGCTATACAAAACAATAAATACTGAATTACTAGCATTAAATCGGTTAATGTAAAGAAGGGAGGGAAATAAGTAACCTTTCGAGGACTAAGCGTGACTCATTTATTGGCCCGTAAAAAAATTCATAACATTTACATCACATAACTCATAACATTACTAATCATAACATTTACATGCTGATAGGAAACAGTTAAAATCGTTCATTAGGATCTCGAATACAACGTCAGCGATTGACATCATGAAGGGGAATGATGTCCCTGAAACAGAAAAGCCTCATAATATACAGCTGATAAACGAGGGAGTGAGTGAGCCTTAGACCTTTTTTTTTCTTTTTGGAGAGGTTGGGTGCCTAATGTCCCTGGGGTAAGACGGGGGGCTCCTTTTGCAGGCGGAAGACTGACCGGTTCCCCATAATACAACCAAGTCTTATACGCCCCCGGCATGCAGGCTGATGCCTTAACCACATAGCCACTGGGCGATAGTGAGCCTTAGTAAGAACATCATACAGATTTTTCGTGTAATTTTGATGTTATTGAAACGTTAAATGTTTTTGTAATGTATGCTGTTGTAATTATTCTGTTATTAAAAATTATTGAAACAAACCCTGCTAAAACATTTAAGTCTCTGATAAACATCTCAAGAGTACCCAGTAGCCATGGACCTAAGTAATGAACTTTATTAACTGATATCCATAATTGCTGAGAACCTTAGAGGGACTAACTTTGCAACAGTTACCCCTCCTACTTATCCTTCTTTTCATGAAATGGCCTTTTTCCAAAGGATAGTCTTTAGGTGTTCCCACTTTCCTGTGAACACAGTTAGCCTAACACAAACAAAAATAGGCAATCCCTGCGCACCAGAAGTCATGGACTAGCTTTCTTCCTAACTGTGCCTCCTTAACATGGCATGACGAATATATATAGTTAAAGCCCCACTTGGTTAAAGGGGAATTCCCTAAATTTGACAAATAAAGGCTAACTTATTTTGCCAAGCCATGAAAAAATCTCACCCATTTTTGATTTGGATTGCAAATTCTGGATTACATGATTTATTACTTCCATGGATTTTTTTTTGTTGTTGTTGTTGAAGCTCATGTAAACCAAAATAAACGGTAATTTTTTTGTTCTCTTTTGGTAGAAAACCTATATATAATCTTTCATTTAACCAATCCCCATACACCTTTGCAATATTACCCCAGTTTCCCACTTCCGTAAACTGATACAAACTTTACGAAGAGCTGTAAAAAGTTGGCTCATATTGAAAATTACTAAAATATATCCGAAGCTTAGAATATCTCAGATCCATGAAAATGTAGATAGCTTCCAGCCTGTGAAATTGAAGTGAATTTTCGAGCCGTTCGTGCAGAGAATTATGCAAATATGGTTATCGATTGAGAATAGATTGCCCGTGCTCTTACATGTCCGAAAAATAAATGTTTTATTTTTCTTATTTTAAATATTAGGTTTTGTTTTAAAAAACATTATTTTTCACGCATATTTTAAAAAAATTTTGGATTATTTTTTATTTTTTCACTAACTTATAACTACCTTAATATTTATTAATTAACTTAGTATTTAATAATCATTTTAATTTAATTACAGTTGAACCCCGTTATAACGAACTTCAAGGGACCAAAGGCTTTGTTCGCTATATCCGGTAGTTCACTATATCCAAACCGTTAAGAAAAATGCTAGAGTTCACAAAATGTATAACACATTAGTCGCAATGTGCATTCGATAATGATGTATTAAAAAATGATAAAATCTATTAAAAATGATAATTAATGAATTAGATCGACTAAAATCGATTACATTAAACTGACACATTACTAATTAAATTACGTACAATAGGAAAACGACGAGACCAAAATTTATTTTCGTTACATCCGTGAGTTCGTTATAAACCGGGTTCTCTATAACGGGGTTCGACTGTATAAAATAAATTGCTTAATTGCTCGATGGAAAGCTTATCTTTTCAGGCAATCGCTCACATCTTCTGAGACTTCTCGGAAAATAATTCTCCTTTCATTTGTGGTTTCATGTGCTCTGAAAGAAACGAAACACTTTTCTCTCAAGCGCACTCTGGGATTGTTCAACGAAGTTTAATCTGTAACTGTCACCGTGTAAAAGAAATGTCGCCTCGCAGATACACACCGTGATGTAAAGAAATTTGAATGTGCCATCCGAGAAATGCCTTCTGATCTACGGACCGTGACATACGACTCAAACGAGATAACAGACAGTTCCAATCTTTAATCCAACAGATGACATCTGCCATCTAGAAGTGACTATCCAATTAAACAAAAGCACAAACTGTTAAGAGTAATGAAAATGAGACAGTGTTTACAAGAAATGAAACTGGAGCCACAGCAAACTATTATCTTTAAATAAAACGATTTACACTTTCTTAAGACAGAAGAGAGATAGTTGAGGACATATATAACGCTGAAACTAAATTTTAGTTTAAATCAAACATAAGATTTCTTGGATCTTTATGTCTTTAAATCCAGTTGCCAGTGCTTAACGTTATACGTTTGGAAATTAAAAGAAACCATAATTTTATTTGAATCGATGAGTCGGATAATTTTTCATGAGAACTTTTTAAAAAAAATAGTTGTAATTAAAATGTTCTTTTCAAATTAACTTCGTACCCTAAAGCAAGTCTTAGACACTTAAAATACAAAATGTGTGATGTTCCAATTTTAAAACTAAAAAGTAGATCAAAATTACCTCATTATTCCTTCAACGTAAAACTTAATTGCTTACTTAAGCCTATGAGAAGTATTTAATTGCTGAAAAGAATAATTACGTGGCTATCAGAATTATGTTGATTCGGGTTTCTTTCCTAATTAATGCATTCATTAAAAATTGTATATAAATTAAAGAAATTAAAAGTAACTTCTAAGACTGCTCATTAATAAGTTTTTAAATATCCTGTAATTTAAAATTCTGATTTTTTAGTTACCATTTTTTAGTTTCTTATTTTTATAAATTTCAGTAAGAAAAATTTATATATATATATATGTCCGTATTCTTGGGATATATGCAATCCCACCCCGTAAGGAAAAGATTAAACTAGTATCTTAAAAACCGCAGAGGTTATTGAGGATCTGGAACGAGCGGGGCAGTTTATCTTACAGAACCATCACAAAAACAATATATATATATATATATATATATATATATATATATATATATATATATATATATATATATATATATATATATATATATATATATATACATAATATAGATATAGATATATATATACAGTGACCCAAAAGCCACAGAAAAAGTAAATATTCAGTAATTCGAAAAGTATAGATAGTAGCACGATGCGGTTTTCACAGAAATTCCCATAAAGGCATGGGTTTTTTAATAACGGAATATTTTATAGCCAGAATAGTTATATTTGTTACTGGTTACATTTGTAGTCTCAGAACTACTGCCTGTCGCTAAAGAAAGTTTTTAAAAAATCCACCGGCCGATACACATCGAACTTTTTCCGTCACAAGCGAGCATTATGCAGCGTTTTTAAGAGACCACATCATTCCCTCCTTGCAAGAGAGGCAAGATCGATCACCATAGTGTAACATTCATGCAGGCTGGAGCGAGTCTGCACATGTCAGATCCTGACCACTTCATGCTGCGATCGACATTTAGCGATGACCGTGTCCTCAATCGCTCTTCCCCGCACGAATGGCCACCGAAGTATCCAAACCTTACATCTTGTGACTTTTGGTTATGGCCCTATTTGTCACGGTTATACAGAAGTCGGTTGACGTAATTAGAAATGTTGAAAGAAACTATTCGCTATTATGCGACAGCAATTACAGCTGAAACCCTCTTCGATGCTCTGCAGAGTGTCGTGCCACGTTTTACAGCCATTATCTTGAATGACGGCTGTCACACTGAACATTTGTAATCCTAGCTGCGATGCGAACTACGCTGTGCCACCGTACAAACTACTGACACAACTAAAGCACCATCTGTCGGTGACAAATTTAACTATTCTGGCAATAAAATATTTCGTTATTTTTATAAAAAAATTCATGTCTTTCTGTGCATTTCTGTAAAATCCGCATCCTGCAACTGTCTATACGTTTCGAATTATTGAATTTTTACTTTTTCTGTGAGTTTTGGATCACCCTGTGTGTGTGTGTGCGCGCGCGTGTAAGTAAGTAAGTAATATATGTGTGTGTGCGTGTGCGTATTACAAATCGCAGATATAATGTAGCAATAAAATCACGGTAACATGCCAATAAATATAAAAGTATTTTTGAGCTGGAGTTGTTTGCTCGTTGCACTACCCCTGTTTTCCTATAAATATTCAGATTTTAAACTCTCTTATGTAAGTACATTAATAATAAAAAAAATTGTGAGTTTATTTTTTTCTTCACAACAGGTAAACTATGGTGATTATTTTCTATAAAATTTTTCACTCTGTGACAATCTAAAATTTCCCTTCTCTGACTTAACATCGACAAGTAATTAGAGATAAAGAATAATCAATCATTAATCTTTACAGTTTTCAAGAACTAAACATTTCTTCAACTTCATCAATTTTTTATAATTATAGACCTAAAGAATATAATTCCGTCTCTAAATAATAGTGAAGCGCATAGGAGCACAAAAGTCATCGATTCCCAGAAAAGGAGGTAATTCCGAGAACCCCATAGAGCAAGCAGATCCGGAATTCTACCTCCAGAAATTTCATTCGCTAAACCAGCGATAGCTGAGAGTGGCGAAAACGTCGCTAAAACTCCATTAGGGCATTATGGCATCAAAAGTAAGTAATGGATTTGCACTTGTACACTACAAATAACTAATTGTTGAATAACTAACTGTCAACATTTTAAAAAGCTTTATAAAGGCAAGTGTTACATGTTTAGTCGTGTTGTAAGAATTGGAAATGACTCTAAGGAAGTGTCAATTATTTTGCGTAAACTTAATGTGCTAATGTAAGAATAAGAGAATGCATTAACAAAAATAAATCGATGCTAAGAATTAGAAGCATGTCAAGGTTATTTAAAGCTTACATAATTAGGAGCAAAAATAGAAAAATATTGAGCTATCTATAGGTTAATCACTTATATTTTTATTTCTATTTCCTCGGTTAAAAGTTTGCCAATAACTTGAATTTTGTTTTGATTTGTTACCGCAGTTTTTATACCAAGACTAAAGTGAGATCATCAATAAGGAATTTCTCTTTAATTTATTTAGTAGGATTAAAATTTTCTGATTCTTAACATCGATATTAAAATTATTCTTGTAAATAATTCGTAACATAATTTTAGAAGTTTTGGTTAGTGATAATTTACCATAATTTCCCGTAAATGAAAAGTTTGTATTAACTAGTTACAAGCAATCATGTCTTTTTATTTACTCGCTTAAGAGTTAGCTAATATCGGGAATGGGAATTACAACAAACTTTTGGGCAATGCATAACAGGAACATAAAACTTCTTAATGCTCACAGTAAAAAATAAAAGAGTGGCAACTAGTTTCGAACTAATTAATAATTCTTCATCAGGCCGTGGGGTATTTGATTGTCTCTAGGGAAAATTCATAAAATGCATTTGTGGATATTAAGAAGCTGACAGTTTCTGTTATCATGAATGGGAATTAAATTTGTAATCGTAGTTGTTTTACTAAAATGAGGGGATTTGAATTATTAGGAATTTTATTTTATTTTACTTGGAGTGATCATAACTTTCGAACTCTTAATTTAAATAATTTATTAATATTAAACATTTTCGTATCACAGGTTTGGAGTTTTTCGTAATAATTTTTAAATTATTCAGAATAATATATTCTAATGGTTAATTTTCATACTTTTTTTTTAAGTTTACCAATGGAAAGGAAAATTTCTGATAAAACTATTGAACTATTTCAAAGCTATCACCTGTACTTTTATTTGAATTTATTTGGTTAAGAGCGTGATTACATCGTGATGGATTATTTGTGATCGTTGCTTTTTAGTAAATTTAGAATGAAATTATTAAAAAAGACTTGTTTGGTCTTACTTCGAGCCCTCCACATCGTATAGGGGTTTGTTTCATAAGCTTCCCTGGATAGGACTTGGGTTCGAATCCCAACTAAGGCTTGGACGCTCTTGTGCTGTTGCCTCAGAGGGAGAAGTGTTGGTTCACCTAAATGGTGCCCCTATAATGAAATAGCCAGCAAAACTTTGCAGTTTTGTTTTACTTAGTAAAATCAAAATTATTTTTCACTCTTAACAGGACAAAGAAATGGGCTGAAGAAAACTGATAGCATAATGTTTTCTATGAATATTACACGTTTCGTAACAGTCTTATAACTCAGTCTGAATAATAAGTATTAATTTATTATAGTCTATTTGATAATTCCGTATTTTTGGAATTTTCACTGAAAGCTGCTTCTAATACATCACTCTGGATTTTGAAAAGCCTGTATTAACATCTTGATATTGATACTTTCACTAATCAAAGTTAAGGTTTTGACTAATTTTCTGTGGCAAAATTAGTCAAAAACTTAAGGAGTTGTATTTTTAATGTCTTTTATTCTTCTTCGTGTAATAAAACTTGTTTTTGTCTTCTAGTTTGAGAAAAATTCAGTGCAATTGAATTCAGTGTTTTTGATCTTTCTACACAACTTTTACTCCGTAATCTTTTCTCCTTAAAAATCACTTAGTTATTCCTGCAACATAAACCCCTCAAAACCAAATTTGGTTCTAAACAAGTGAGTAAATATAATAGATGAAATCTTAATTCAAATTTTTCCCGTGGAACCCTCTTAATAATCTTTTCTAAAGCTCTTACTTCTCTTGTCAAATTTTTCCAACTGAGTTGAAAATTCAAATTCGTTTTTTTTTTCTTTAGTTCCGTAATGTCTGAGCTTCTTCAAAGTGTATGTTGACTAGTTTTCCTCTTACCAGACATTTATCTGTTCGTTGTTGTCTCCAACGCGTTAGGGATTTTATCTATTACGACATTCGCTCATCCGCACCACGGATTTATTGACTTCTTTATTGTGGGAGCACCATAAAGGTGGGCCAACAGAGCTCCTTAGTCTCAGCCTTGTCCTCGGCCAAGCGGGTATCGAACCCACAACCTGTCGATGAAGGCACTCAGAGAATGCCCGTGGGCCAAACCACTGCGCCACCCGGCCGGCGTTTATCGGTTTGTACATGTTTGACTCCAGATGAACTAATCGAACACGATTCTTATTTGGGTTGCAAAGTGGAGGAAAAAAGCTGCTTGTTTATAACATTTTCCCTACAAGTCAATCAGAAGTAGAAGTTATACTTAAGTATTGAAAGTTAAGTTATCCGTTTGATTCAAGTCCCCAACTTAACCTTATAATTAAACATTTCTACAACGTGCCAGTAACATCTTCGCCCCTCCCCGCACGCGTTTTACGTATTATAAGCAGATGCCAAGGAATTACCTAAAGATGTGAGAATATGAGTACGGAAATGAGCTAATCTAAAAATCAGGAGGAATATTATTTTATGCTTTCTCTAACCTCTTTAATATCCGAGGGGAGACTTTTAAAACGTGTAGTATAACTAAACTTCTTGAAAACTTTGTGTGTCCTTGTCCTCAAATGCGAAAAATGCCACCTAATATAACTCAGTTCTTCGGCAGGTATTATACATACTGTATGCACTGGAAGCAATCATCTGGATACCAGAAGTTGCCACAGTTGAATGTAACCCTAAATTGTGCGACTATGTGCAGTGTGAAAGATCCGAAAGTTTATGCCAATATCCAGGAGCCAGAAGAATCAAGAATGGAGGCTTATGCGGCTGCTGCGATAAGTGCTACATTTTGAAACGTAAGTCAATTTCTTTCTCCTTGCTTATCCGTAAGCATTATTCGCGTCCATTAATGGTAATTTGAACGGGAGGGAATTATGGCCATTCTCAATATTTGCGCAAAAGAAAGGTGTAGATAGCATCCTGATTGGCTGATGCTCCACTAGTCGATTTATGAGTCGGGGCATGGTTCATTCTGCTCCAACCTACAATTCAGTTGAAGTATCATGTGGTCTCTACACTCACTCTTAAATCAATGAATATGAAACTCGATAGCGAAGTTTGTCGCATTCGGAAGGACATCACTGCGTTATGCTCTGTAATGGGTTGAAAGTTTTTCGCGGCCGTTAAGGCTGACACGTTAATGGGGACGAGGCCTAAATCTCAAAAGATTTATGATTTGAAATGTAAATAAGAGCAGGCATGTTAATAAAAGAAAATCTAGAAGAGTTAAAAATTGGTGAGTATTTTTTCGAAAGAGCAATTTGATAGCAATTGTTTCTTCGATTTCTGCCATTTTGAATAATGGAATCTATTCAACTTACTCTACTTTTAGATAATGTGGATACCCATACATTACAAGTTCAAAAAGAGTGGCCGTATGAATCTAAAACTGAAGCCAATGACATCTACATTGTGTCATCCGTGTATATCTACATTACTATAATCTAGCTGCTTTTTATCGATACGGAAAGGACAGTAAAAATGTTTTTTGAATAAAAAAGGCTTGTTTATCTTTATCAAAAATTTCCACATTTCTTGAAAGAAACGAAAAATAAGTATATTAACAGAAATCTGTGAATAGAAATGAAGAGCGTGATAATTTCGAGTTAGCTATGCTCGAGTAATGCGTGATAAACCGCAAAACCACACATCAAAACAAATTTTCCAGACAATGTTGATCGTCCCTTTGTCTCGTGGTGAAGGTGGAAAATGCAAAACTTGACGCCTGAAAGGCGCTACTCGATCTTTTCGTTTGAAGTTTGTTTGTTTGTTTTCCTTTCTTTTTTTTAGGGCGGCAGGTACTTGTCTCTGACGGTAGATACTTCTCGACATAGTCCCATGATGATCCGCGAAGGTTTTCTGGCTACTTTATTACGGGAGCACCATGTAGGTGATCCAGCATTGCTCCCTATGAAGGGGACGACACGGAAGCGACCAAACCTTATTCGAGATTTAACCACTGTACTATATGGGTGGCATTTGAAGACAGTATAAATAAATAAGAAACTGAGAATATAATTTTTTTATTCACTTAGTAAATTTAGTTAACGTAGATGAAATAGAATGGAGTCAAATCAGGGAGGCGAAACACAAGGATATGATGATAAAACTTGTTGTAGGCTATGGGACGAAGAACACAGAATTAATAATTACAAGATAAAAAGAACTTTTTATATACCATGTTTTTAAATTTTCTGTTGAATCATATAAACTTGACAATTCTATGTATTAATAAATACTTTTTTTAAATTTTTTGATTAATTATCCCGTCAACTTGAAAGAAAATGAAGTTAATTGGAAGTTAGCTTGCGTTTAACTTTTCATTCCCGTCCCGACCAATAGATGGCTGCACCAGTCTACAAAACAAAATTAACTGAAAATAACTTAAAATGAATTTAATTCTGCTTAAAGATGGCTAAAAGTATTAAAAAAAATGCATTGTCATCGTGTTCTGAGCTATTCTAAAAGTTTCAAATGTCTAGCTAGTCGGGAAGTTAGTTAAAAATCGATTGCAAGATTTGTACGGGACAAACACACAAACACGCAAACACACAAACAAGAAAGCGAATTAATAAAAACATGGTAAAAATGAATGTTATTTTGAGTGATGAAATTGCTGTGCACAAGCGTTTGCTCAGAACGTCTTTCACTCAGCAAAAAATTGTTGAAATATTTACCCCCCCCCCCCCCCCCCAACAAAAAAAAAAAATACAAGGGTGGTTCAGGGATGGTATTATCAAACCTATTTGGTCTGACTGTGCCGCACCCGTAGTCTTAAGTAAGTAAAAAGTAGGCTGCACTAGATTATGTACAGACTTCCTAGAGCTGAATCAGAAAATTATCAAAGATAAATTTCCTTTGATTTTGATTGAAGATGCTTTAGATCACATTTTGAGAGAGCAAAAGTAATCACTTCACCCGACCTGAAAAACGAATTTTTTTCCATTTTGACGTTGACGAAAAAAGTACGAAATATAAGGCTTTTGTGACACATGAAGGACAATACGTATTTTTGAATGTTCGTTTTGGTTTATCTAATAGTCCTAGTGTATTCCAAAGATATATTTACAATTGCTTTAGAGATTAATTACGTTATAACAGTGCAGTCATCAACAAAGACGATTTAATAACTCCATCACTAGATGAGGGAAAAGGATTAAATAAATTAAAACGTGTTCTCAAAGTTGCATCACATTACGGGTAGGAACTCAGTTTTTTGATGTGGCAATTTTGGAACAGGGAAATCAAATTTCTTAGTTATTTGATAGATGGCGGAAAAATCCAAGCTTCTCCGACTAAAATATTAGCAGACGAAAACGATAAAGCAAGTGCAAAGTTTCTTGGGTCTTACCAAATATTTTAGAAAATTTGTCCCACATAGGGTCGCGTCTAGAGTTTTTCGTGCCCCAGGCAAACAAATGATAGTTGGGGCCCTGAAACCGTCTTTTTAAACAAGAATGAGAGTAATATTTGTTTAAAACGAATCAAAATTTTTGAAGTTGTGGTAATTTAAATTATGAGTGTGGGATTACATAAAAATATAAAATGAAGATAAAAAAAATCAATTTTAAATTATATTTTAAAATTAAAAATTTTTGTTTTCTATTTTGACATCAGTAAACTTGTTAATAATATACTCATAACAAAGAATTTTTATAATATCCTTTCCTATGTAGTATAGTATTGCCCTTGCGTTTAGCTTTTATTCCGAGAGAGTACCGCGAAAATAATTTTTTATCAGTTTCAATCCGGAAAACGAACGCTCTCCTTCGGCATTGCCAACTGGTAATGTTGAAAATAACCTAAAAATTATTCCGACGTTAGGAAATTGGATATAATTTTGTTTTCGATTATAAAATTAAACTTTTCAGAAGCACTGAACACATTCTCAATGAAAAATACCTCTGTGCGGCCCCTCTTTAAGGCGGGCACGTGCCGATTTGGCCTAGTGGTAAATGCGGCCCTTATTCCACGTTATAATCAGATAGCCAAACTTTTGAGAGACCTACTTCATAAAAACACATAATAAATAAACCAACAGAGATAGATAAAAATAATACGAATATAGACAAAAAACAAACAGAAATCAATCACTCTGGTCATCCACGCACCAACGGCAAGATTCTGTATAAGTGCCGGAACTGAACCATAAAACAACATAGAGGTAACCGACAGGTCTCGTCATCAGGGAGCCTAACCATATCAGTTACCTCAAGGGGAACTTTCTGAATAGGATGCAGGTAAGCCCAAAAGATATCCCAAGGCCCCGAGTCCCCCAAGGAAGCAATAATTTCATAAAAACACCGAATTTGAATTTATTCTTTCTTTAAGCAGCAATACTTTATCTTACATTATTTTTTACTCTTTTTTTTTTAGGAAAAGGGCAGTCGTGCTTTGTGATCTTGCAAAAGTTTGGAAAGATGGACGTGCGGTGTGAACCCGGCACAACTTGTAAAATTATGTCTCTGAAATGTGAATAATTTATGAGCAGATAATAAAAATTTCCTCTTGGATGAAAAAGGCTTAATATTTTATGTTTTGAAATATAGGTTTTGTTAAATAAATGGAAAAAAATTTTACGGAACACGCTCGAACTGGAAATTTCCAAGACGTATAACTGAAAGGTCCCTTTCGTATTAAGATATATTAACAAGAGTTCAATAATGGTAATTCCATATACACTGCAACTAAAACACCAATAACCAACGCTTAAAAGAAACTAGAAATATTGATCTCAGACCATGTGAAAATCGGACGTATCAGTTATTATTCCATATAGAGCTCCTAATTAATCTGGCTAATTCATGAAACTCCCTGTTGTTTCTAAATCAAGCCATATAATACGTCGCATATTATGTTTGAGGCTGTTTCATGGTCAGTTAAAAAACACGATGTTAAAACTTTTCTACGTATTTGTCTACTTGATGAATTCGATTATTTTTCTCTGCCAGCTAATTTGTCGGCGTACACGCATTTTGATGCATAATTTAAAGTAAAAGTATTTCAAGGGAACTCTTTATGCATGATAAACTTATTGGACATATTATTAGACATATTATTGGAAGTATATTATTGGATGTATTATTTGAATTTGAGATTGTGGAGAGGCATATAACTTTAAATTTCACCCCATCGAGCTTTAAAGGTCAAACAAAATGTGTAGCTTTTAATAAAAACGGGTGATTTAAAAAATGACTCAGAGAGAAAAACACTTATATAAGCATCGAATCAAATCGATGACTTCACTTGGTGCCAATGGGAAACAGAATACCTGATATGTCAGCTCGGATCTTTAAGAGTCTTAAAAACATAATATATTTATGATCAACAACAACGCTCATCGAGTTAATATTAGAAATAAACATCAAGATGATGTCATTTTCGCATATCCTTAAAGATCCTATAACAGAGAGGTTATAAATCAAAAATTAAGTAAACATTTGAGTAAAATTCACAAAAAAATCCAGTTTTAATAGGTTTAAAGTTCTTTATTTTAGGCCTGTGGCGGGCTTGTGGTACAGCGCGCTGGCTTTCGGTACTGAGGGCGCTCGGATCGAATCCCGGCGTCGCGCAACTAAAGTGCCTCCGTTTGTGTTGTCCCTTCATAGGGGGTAATGCTGTTCCGCCTATGTGGTGCCCCCATAATAAAATGGCCAGCAAAACTGCGGTGTATTATAGGCGAATGTCTTCTCGCCAGGTGCCTCCGCATTGGTTTTGAAAAAAGTTCTTTAATTTTAAAAGCATGTCTGCAAATATATAAATTGACACTATGGCATACATTAAAAATGCAAAAAAAAATATAGGAGTTATCAAAATAATGGAAACAACGCTTAAAAATGTCGCGACCGCTGCATATTACGACGACGATAACAACGTCACTGGTTAGGTGAGGTATATAATATGGTGAAGTACAAGTTTCAGATATCACGTATTAGTAGTACAGTCGATGTACAATTAGCTGTTGTGGAATGGATGGGCAAAATATCGGAACTGAATAAGTTACAGAAAGGTATGATAATTGGTACGAGGCTTGCGGATACTTCTGCAACTAAAATGGTAGTAATTGTAGGTGTATCACAAAGCACAGTATCAGTTATGACAGAAATTAACTATGCCTCTAAATCAGCGGTTTCCAACCTTTATGCTATTACGTCTCCCTAAAAAAAATTTTTTTCCCCGCGCCTCCTTATCTTTTAATAGATATAATAAAAATTCGATTAAGTAATTATGCGAAACAGGCTTAATATATAGACACTTTAAATAATATTAACTTTATTACAAAAAAAATGAAAACTATAATTAACAGAATAATATCATTTTGCTATAAGAATACGAACATGCATATTTATTTTTATATTAAATTACTAATTAAACTGCATCTAACACATCAAAATTTTATGCGAGGGTTATTGTTGTTTATTGGCACAAAATTTATCAAATCTTGGGGTCAATGTGGAGAGTGCCGCTCCTAACTCTTTTTCGATTATTTACCTGGTTTGATATTTGGTTTTCATTGCAGCCAGTGCCGAAAAGCCCGTTTCGCATAAATAAGATGTTACAAACGGTAAAAGCACTTGCATTGCTTTGCAATACAAAGATTCATACACTCCACTAGGATTCATCCAAAATTGAATTATGATTTCATTTTGAAACGTTTGTTTTAGTGAGCTATCGCACGACAGTTCTCTCAATTTTCCTTTTTCATGGTTGTCAACTCAAATTCGTCTATTTATAGATATTATGGTTTATTCGTTTATTTATAGATATTATGGTATGAGTGATTTTTTATTAAAAAGTTTTGGCGCCTCCCCTGTCAGTAGTCCGCGCCTCCCCTGGGAGTCGCACCTCCCAGGTTGAAAACCTCTGCTCTAAATGCAAAACGTATGGACGTCACATGAAGATGTCAGTGATGGAAAGCCGGAACTTTGCACAAATTCTACGACGAAAACCTAAGACTACAGAATAACAAATAACTGCAGAGGGGAATACGAGCCGTAAGGATTCTAATTCAGTAATAGCAGTTCGTTGGGAGCCGTATTTATGGTCATGCTGCAATCCGAAGCTCCCCTTTACAGACACCAATGCAAGAAAATGTGTCAGGAGGTGTCACGAACATAAAAACTGGACTTCAAATGAATGGCAGTATGTCATTTTGTCGGATGAATCGAGTCTCATATTTTTTCCCAACGCTGATAGAGAGCACGTTTAGTGATCACATTCCAAAAAATACCTTCCCGACTGTCTGTCAAGAACAGCGGTGGTTCTCTCTTGCTGAAGGGCACTATGAGTAGGACTTTCATAGGATCCTTGATTGTTCTTAAGCGACATGAAGAACCAGAGAATGGTTTCGTGACATCGGAAGTCTACGAAACCATTCTGGTGGACCACATGCATCCTATGGTGTAGGCGTTAATCCCGAATGATCGTTCATGTTTCGAAACTGATAAAGTACTCATGCATCATGTGTCAGCATATGGCTTGAGGAGCAGGATGATGAAGTACAGCACCTCTCCTTACAACTTCAATCGTGGGGTGTTAACGTAATTGAACATTTGTAGGAATATTTTTAGAGAAAGAATCGATCACGTTCTCCACCTCCAACATCACTGGAGCAGTTAGGACTTACGTAGCAGGGGGAATTGTATAAATTTCCAGTATTTTATTTACAGGACTTATATCATTCTATACCACGTGGGATTCGTTCTTTTTTGCTAGCCAAAGGTAGGCCTAAAATTTATTTATAAAGAGTTCTTCAGAAGCGGTCAATGTTTCCATTCTTTTGATATGTTTTGTTGTATACCATTCATCAAAGGAATCTAACATACAAAAAGTAACGCAACCGTAATCATGAATTTTTTATTCTAGAGTAACGATCATCAAAACAATTTAATGGTTCAATACGAAGTGAAGTTATTGTCAAATAAACCATTAGATTACTATACAAAATATCAATAGATAAACATTTCAAAGCATGTTTGTGAGGAATGCTTTAGCTGAGTGATTTTTTTAAGCATCAAATGATTCACTAGGGTAACGTAGTAACACCCATGACTTCAGATTCCTCTAATTCGTTAAGATTCAACACATCGTATGCTTACCTCGGTTGGCTGAGGCCAAACAATCACTAAAATAAGAATAAAATTATTTTTGTAAAAAGTTTAATCGTGTAATGAACTCACTGCGTTTATTTCTTCCAGGCGCAACGTTACTTATCACAAGATGGTCAATGTTTGATTAAAAAAAAACAGCTTAAGTAATATCGTTAATTTAAATTTCGATACATATCTATGGCATCACTGAAACGACATCCAGATTTGACGAGCTGCGTAAGGCAATTTCCTGTAGCGTCACCGAAGGGCACGATGGTCAAAAAACTGATGTCATGCGTTTTACACGTGGAGCTCTGTTATGCATTTTCTACGAGTTATAGTAACCTATAAATTTAACAACAAATATTTTGCCCATCCCTTTTTGCTCGAGTTGAGGTGTGACATGTTGCATGCAACTGCCTTATTGGTCTGATATGAGCAGTCCAGTTCAGTCAGAGATGTACACACTTTGTATAAAAATATTACTTAATCAACTTCTATAAAGCTCAGATATTATTATAAGCGTTCATTATTTTAGGTTTTTGTGAAGAATAAAAATTGAAAACTGAAAAGAGGGATAAACAGAGAGAAGTTGAGAAGATTTTTCATGCGGTCTTTGAAATTTTGCAGTCTCGAGAAGTTTTTTGTTGCAGATGAATTAATTCATAAGTAAGAAACGCGGCACGATTTAATATTATCACAATGAATATCTAAAGCCCTCTATTATTTCAACTTTTGGTTGTTAAAATTTTAAATTCAAGACTTCAAAATTCAGACTATCATGGATGAAGAATCTAGGTAAGTATAATACAGAAAATAATTAGTCATAAAATATCCTTTTTGACACGGAGAAAAGAGATAAAAGGGTTAAAGTAAAGAAGTGGGTACCCCTTGGCATGCTTTGGCGAAGTTTTCAAAATTCGCCAATATCGCACTAAAAGATGACGGTGATTACAGAGCAGTTTATATGCAAAAAGCTGTTGAAAGCTTACAGAAAAGAGCTCTTGTACAGAAATGGGAGTAAATATGAACATGATACGGTTTCCAGCCAAGCCATTTTTTACGCCAAAGGTTTGGCGTGTTTCGGGGTTTGCTGGAAAGATTACTGTTAAGTTTCACCACATGGTTCTTCAATTTGTAATGAACCATTGGCGTCATATCGCCACAGATTGGCGACCGTATCATGTTCTTCGTATTAACCACGGCGGTATTGAACGGATTATCTTCAGTGACATAGATGGCAAGTGTTTATTACTGTCAGCCTAAAATTAATCTTCGAATCATGAGGTTTTTGGAACAGATGTATTACACGCACCTCCCTTGGCGACAAAATTTTTTTGACTTATCCTAACAATGGTACAGATGTGTTTCACGCACCTTTTTCAATTTGGCGATTTTTTTTTATGTTTGGCGATTTTTTTTTTATTTTTAGCGATTTTTTTGTTTGGTCTGGCAGCCATGCGATTTGGCGTGATGTTTGTTTTTTGTTGCAACCCTGAATAGGTGTTGTGGTATTGTGTAGTGTTTTTGGAAGTTTAATATACCAGTGTTAAAAATAAAAAAATCGCCAAACATAAAAAAAATCGCCAAATTGAAAAAGGTGCGTGAAACACATCTGTACCAGGTTTTTTTTATTAGGGCTTATTTTCGTTTTATTATTTGCATTACACTATCCTGTTCTTTAGTTTCAATTATGAGGACAAAATGTCATTTAGGATTTATTCTGAAAAATTTATGCTAGTGTAATTGTGGCGAATTTTGTAAATTTCCCCAAACCGCGCCAAGTGGTACCCACTTCTTTAATTTAGCCAAAATAAATCCTCATGCATTTGAAAAGAAATAAATTCACAAAGTACATCAAAAGTCACACGGCTTGCAAGTAATTCCTACTCAACGGTCACATCGCTAGAGACACTAACGTTCAATTTGAATCTTATCCAGCATACTAGTTTTTACGGTTAAAAAAACTCATCAGTCGAAGTTTGAAGATAAATCTATTCAGTACAAACCTGTAATATGTTCCACAGTCAATCTTATAAATGGATAAGAACGCAATTACTTCGCTGCATTTATCGCCCACGTCAAAAGGGGTACCCACTTCTGCACAAGAGTCCTTTTTTGTGATGATTTCACCATCTTTCTCCTTATGAACTTTTCTGTAATAACCGTCTTTTAGTGTGATTTCGGCGAAGTTTTAAAACTTCAACAAACTGCTCCAAGGGGTACCTACTCCTTTACTTTTACTAATATGTGATTTTTTTACTAAAATCTTTCTTCTAAACTGTTTCATTATTCCATTTCTGCCACATTACCTGGCTCGACTAAAACTCGTAGAATTTATACTGGTAATAGTCAGCTTCCTAGGCTTAGCTTGCTCACAACTGCTTGGTGATCGAGAGAAAAACTCTCTTTGGTTCTCATCTTTCTCCTATGAATAGTTTTTCAATAATCATATAATACTTTCCACTCTGCGTAAGTCTGCTATCTTTGTAAAACCGCGTTTGTCCACAGACAGGAATGTCCGGCTTAGTGGGGGGGGGGGGGGAAAGTGGCACCGGAAGAGTTTTCATATACAAGGAAACAGCCAAAAACTGGCCAGCCATGAAATAATGTAGCATTAAAAAGAGAAATTGTTTGAATGGAAATGTGTTGAATAATCAATAAAATGTCGGTTATATTATAAAGGTAACATCTATTTCATAGAAGTCCAACCTCTCATGAGGCAATGGCACCCCTCTTCCATGGATAGTACATTTGCCCTATTCGTAGACACGACAACAGACAAACAAACATGTATATCATGTCAAAAACAGTGATATTAGTGAATGTTTGGAAAGGCGCCAATTAGAGCTTAAAATTGAACGTGAGGAAAAAGAACCCATCATATAACTAAGAGTATGAACGTAAGTGGCAGCAAAAAAATACTCCTGTTTTCGGTACTATTTTTTTCTTTTTCGATTGGATATAGAAAAGGAATGATCATATAAATGGGAGTTCGTGCGTAAGTGACTGTATAAAATACTTACTGTTAATTAGGTCGAGTGATTCAAATGCTGAAGGAGAAAGAGTTCCTTGGACTAAGACCAGTTTTAGTAGGTTAGATGGTTTAGTTGCGATCAAAAATCATTTGGTCTCAAGAGAGTGTTCACTGCTTTGGACACATTTGGATCTCAAAAAACCGCACAAAGACAAGTAAGCTTGACCTATTTAGCCGTTTCGTAGGTAAAAACCATTCTTTTAAATGTGAATAAGTACGAAAAGAATCTTTTTATGGAAACGAAACGATCAAATTCACAAAGAGAAAAGAGTGGAGTTCAAGTGATACAAAGGCGAAAAATCCTAGTTCTCATAATTATTTTTGAATTTCATCAAAAATATTTACTCTAAATATAAATAATCTCTTCTATTAATTTTCAACCAAAGATAATTTTTTTTAATTCTTAACTGGAGTTAATGGGGTGAGGGGGAAACCCCGGGGCTTAGTCTCAAGATCAACAAAATGAGCGCTCCTAAAATTGAAACTCTCCTTTGGTTTCATTTTCAAGTTATGCAATTGATCAACAAGCTATATAAATAAATGCGTTTGAATTCTCCATAGGTTTCATAATCAAAATACGCCATTGATAAACAAGCTACGTAAATGAATGGATTTACCATTGACCTTTTCTTTCACCGTGCTTAAAATGTATAAAATAGTAAATTTAATTCCGTTTATTGCAGAAGCGATAAAAGTGTTCTGAAGTATTGGACGGAAGCATTTAAGAATGACCATTTATATAAAGATCAATGCGAACTGGAGAGCTCAATAAATCTTGTCTCGCTTCAGTGTGCATTGGATAATTTGAAGGAGAAGGATTGGTAAATTCTTTTCTTTCCATTCTTTAGTGATTTTAGAAACTATTTCCCTCTAAATTTGTTCTTATGTTGACTAAGACGGTTTTACTTTTTTCCGTTTTCTTTTCTCTGTGTCTGTTGGACATCACCGCAGTGAATCGAATGACACGATCATGGCCGAAGATTGAGATTTTTGTACGCTGAGATGCCAACTACTCCAGAAATTTTCGTAATTATTCCGCATTTCTCAAATCAATGAGGGATATTTGGTAACAAGTAAAAAGAACTGAAAGCAGCTGTAACTTTCAAAATTTAAGGAAATTACCTTAAAATTCATATGGAAGATGGATTCGAAGGTTTATTTTTTAGTAGTTCAGGCGAACAGTGAAACTAACATTCGCTGATCTTTAAAAGTTTTGGAGGTTTGGATATTTTTTTTATCGATA
This sequence comes from Dolomedes plantarius, assembly GCA_907164885.2. Classification (NCBI taxonomy): domain Eukaryota; kingdom Metazoa; phylum Arthropoda; class Arachnida; order Araneae; family Dolomedidae; genus Dolomedes; species Dolomedes plantarius. The sequence continues at coordinate 50,359,625 of OU015491.1, read as the reverse complement.
CAAAACTAGTCAGACAATTATAGCACATGTGCTAAAATATAAGAAGATTCAAATAACACCTTTATGAACTTTGATAAAAAGTTATTAAAGAATTTTTCCTAAGCAAATACGATAACTTCTCGACAGCTAGAGAATGTCTCTGGCTCCGAATTTTTTCCTTTAATTTATCATATCGTTAATTCACCCATTAGAGAAAGATGATTTACCTGTTCTCTACTTTAATGATATAAAGATAGGTTAGACACAGCTTGTCTCATTCAACAGGATTTTTATACTGGCCATTGTCCATTACTGTCGTTTATACCAATGAACCAATTCCGATGCTGGAATTTCATAGCAATTCTTAATCTGTTAAATAAAGTGGTCCACCTTACCTAGACGCGTTCCCTTGGCCGGGCCCTCTAATCCTTTCAGGGGCAAAAACCTCCACCGTTTGCAAGGGGCAGATTTTTTTTCAGATTTTTTTTATCCTAAAAAATCTTGAAAATTTTTCCAATTAAGGATTACAAAATATTTTTACTTATTTAAACTGATAACAGATGGCAGCACTAGCCATTTTCTGCTCCTTTAACTGGAATACATTGAGTGCAAGTGAAAGGAAGACTAGATTTAGGCATTCGCACTGTGAGAACGGCGCCCCTGAAAGGGCTAATGCAGAGATTTCTGACAGTGCTCGCAAGGTACTGTTATTGGTCGTGATTGAACAACACTAGAAAACTTATTACAATTTTTCTTTCACTCTTTTTTAGGGCTTTCATTTTAATTTTATTTACTTTCAGGAGGAAAATAAGACAGGGATGCGAGCAAATATCGATATATGCTAAAGATTATCCAAGCCAGATTGAGGAACGAAAGACAGAAGTATTGAAAGCCGTTCTACATCACGTAAACAACTCCTCTGTGGTGACTCGCGATGCTGTTCATTCTCTGAGGGATATTACTATTAATATAGAAAATTTTACTTTTGAGGTAAAAAAAAAACTAACTAAAATTGTATCTGCAATCTTTTAAAATACACGCAGATTTTTCATTCTTTTTCCTCACCTCAGAGTCCCATAGAATCCGTGTTCTCATAAATTTTCTAAAAATTAAATACTTTTGCCGTATGTATAAGGTTCCACTTTAAAAGTTTTTTTCTTTTAACTTGATAGTCATTGATTCTATAAAGAAAAATTAATAATAATGCGGCAACCCATGCACATATTTAAATTATAGCTATTTTGTTCTGTCCCTGCTCATAACAAAGGTACCATAAATGGCCACGTGAATCGCTGCATTAAATTAGAGACTGAAACAAATGAGAGATTTAGTATCGTTCTGATAACATGTATGTAGGACTGCACGTACAAAAGTCTTTAACCTTCTGTATTTGTTCTTGTTAAGTTTGGAGTTCTAGATTTTATCTGTATTTTTGATGAGGTGATTGATAATATTTAATGGTATTTACTATACATCACTTCTTTAATAGTATTATACATGACTAACTCAAACTTTATACTGTTCATCATATCTCCTCTATTTAGGAATGGGAACAAATATTTTCTACTTTTCTTATGTACTATGGAATCGCGCCTTCTAAGTACATGGTGGATCTTGTGGAAGAGTGTTTAAAATATGTGATTGATAAAATTTCTTACAAGACATCAGGTTTGATATTGACATCAACAAATGAAAAGTAAGTTAGACTTAAATATATTGACATTTCTCCGCGCGAACCACGGACTAGGAAACGGTGGGTTCTCTTTTATTATTGCCATCGTTATTATATGGGGAGAAAGAATGTAACCTGCCAAGGTTTGCTAAACAATTCTTTGGTCAAGAAATCACAATTGTAAAAAGACTGAGATTTTCCGAGATTATAAGTAAAAATGTAGTTTCGTGTGAACCACACACCCTCTGGAAGCGCAGACACGATTAGTTTGGTCTCATATACAGTGTGTAACAAAATTATAAGACCACTGTGGATTTTGTGATTTTTACTATAAATAGTATGATTTTTTTTAAATTAAATAAGGTTGATGTTAATAAATGAAATATAAAATATATGTATATTATTTTTAAGAGATATTTAAATATACTAATTATTTTATCAACAATTTCAAAATTTTCCAATCAAATATCTGTGACAAAATTATAAGACCACTAGTTAAAACAAATTTTTTTAATAAAACTAATATGATGTTGATCCACCATTTTTCTGAATAACTTCAAATACTCGATTTTTCATAAAATTAATTAGGTTTTCGAGCAAATATTTGGGAATTTTGTCCCATTCATCTTTGATAGCTAGTTACAATTCATACACAGAATCATACTGACGGTTATTTGCATACACTTGACGAGCCAAATGGCCCCACAAGTTTCCGGTGGGATTCAGGTCTGGACTAAGGCTTGGCCAGTTTAAGACCTCGATTTTTTCTTTTTGAAACCAGTTTTTAGTTGATTTAGACACATGGCATGGCGCATTGTCTTGCTGAAATTTCAGTTTGATCCTCCTAAAATTGGGCCAAAAGGTATAAGGTGTTGGTAAAGCAGTTGTTGATAACAAATGGAGTCCATTTTTCCAAGAACTCGCTGAAGATCACATTTCCCATCATATGCAAAAGCTCCTCACACCATCACAGAGCCACCACCCATCAGTCTACTGAAGAAAACCCGAGGTTCCGTTCGTAAATTGCAATAACCGTGTATGCAAATAACCGTCAGTAGGAAATATTACCGTCCGGACCATCCAAATTAAATTTTTTTTCGTCGGAAAAAATAATATTTTTCCAAGCAGCATCCCAGGTCATGACTTTCTTTGCCCACTTCAGCCTTCCTTCTTTATGATGCTTTAACAGTCTTGGTTTTCTTTTTAATTTCCGAAGAGCAATGATTTACGAACGGAACCTCGGGTTTTCTTCAGTAGACAGATGGGTGGTGGCTCTGTGATGGTGTCGGGAGCTTTTGCATATGATGGGAAATATGATCTGCAGTGAGTTCTTGGAAAAATGGACTCCATTTGTCATCAACAACTGCTTTACCAACACCTTATACCTTTTGGCCCAATTTTAGGAGGATCAAACTGGAAATTTCAGCAAGACAATGCGCCATGCCATGTGTCTAAATCAACTAAAAACTGGTTTCAAAAAGAAAAAATCGAGGTATTAAACTGGCCAAGCCTTAGTCCAGACTTGAATCCCATCGAAAACTTGTGGGGCCATTTGGCTCGTCAAGTGTATGCAAATAACCGTCAGTATGATTCTGTGTATGAATTGGAACTAGCTATCATGGATGAATGGGACAAAATTCCCAAATATTTGCTCGAAAACCTAATTAATTCAATGAAAAATCGAGTATTTGAAGTTATTCAGAAAAATGGTGGATCAACATCATATTAGTTTTATTAAAAAAATTGTTTTAACTATTTAATTAAGTCTTATAATTTTGTTACAGATATTTGGTTGGAAAAATTTGAAATTGTTGATAAAATAATTAGTATATTTATATATATCTTAAAAATAATATACATATATTTTATATTTCATTTATTAACATCAACCTAATTTAATTTTTTAAAAATTATACTATTTATAGTAAAAACCACAACATCCACAGTGGTCTTATAATTTTGTTACACACTGTAGTGATCCACAATAAACCGTTATACGACTTTAATAACAAAATTTTCATTTGCTTTTGAATAAACACGATATATATATATATATATATATATATATATATATATATATATATATATATATATATATATATATATATATATATATTTATATTATTTATTTATTTATTTATTTAATTTTTTATTTATTTATACATTCATTTATTTATTTAATTATATATTCGGTCCAAGTCGTGGAAATTGTCGCTTTTTCTACTTACTGATCAATAGTTCAAGACCTCCTGAAATAATTATTCCAATAGGTAAATAATGCGACTCACCAATGGGCTTACATGCATGAAGATATCATTACATCTAATTTTTACTCTTTTAAGTAACTGTCACGAGCTTTCGTAATTGTGTAACAGGGCATGCCAAACTCTTCGCATCCGTTCCATCAGTTTGTCCTGATAGCCATCAGCTCTTGAAATTTTATACGGTTGTATAAATATAAAACTAAAAAATAAACCTAATTTTTTTGCAAAATACATGGACAAAACTGATACATCTATAGTCTGTAGCAGTGGTGCACAAACTTTTTACTATCGCAACCCAATTTCTTTAAATAAAAAATATCTCAACCCCCAATGAAAATTTTTTAGTAGTAGCGATTTTTTAATAATAATTAGGAAATTGTTAACAATACGAAGCAAATTTTGAGAAATTATTTTAAAAATCGATAAACTGTAGATTTTGGGTATATATCTTACTCAGCAAAATAGCAACTAAAAAAAATGCCTTGGTCACCCTCTACACTTGTTTTTGTTGAATCTCGTCTGACAAAATCTTCATGTAAAAACGAATATGTAATTGTATTTCATTTAGGTAAAAATGAACGATCACTAAAATTAAAAAAGAGCAGGATTTCAAAATTATAAGCTTCTTATTAAACATTGAAAATTATAAATTTCATTTAATTTTTTCAACTGAAATAGGGGAAAAAAATTAATGATAAGGTGTGACCCTGGACCTCAGGTAATATTTGTGCCTTATTCAACAATACACGCCTTTAACATTATCATAGCACACATTTTTTACCAAATGTGAATAAAATTATTAAAAATTTGCAATTATAGAAAATTTAGTATATTTAGAATAATAAAATCAAATTTTTAAATGTTAAATTAAATTGAATATTAAATTTTAATTTAATTAAATAATTCAAATTTTTAATTTATATTTTTTAAATTTTATTTTTAATTTAATTTAAATTAAATTAAATATTAAATTTAAAATTATTAAATTTTATATTTATTATATTTATTAAAAATTTGTAATTATGGAAAATTTATTATATTAAAATTTATTATATTTATATAAAGTATATCTTTAAATTAAATAAATTAGTATGATAAATTGACTTCAAAGCATCCGGGACCCCTCCCATTTTTTTCGTGACCCCCCCTTTGGAGGGTGACCCATAGTTTGTGCACCATTGGTCTATAACTATCAATAGTACAGATTAAATTGTGCGTTTCTGATTACTCCTTGTGGATCTGATTATTCCTTGTTCTGATCTTGTGGACGCGCAGATTATGAAGCTCTAAGTACACTTTAAAAAAACAATAACTTAGCCCTCAAATTAGATATTTCAAAGGTATTTAACTATGAGTCCCTTCCCAGACATGAAAAACTACGCCGACTTGCACTGTAAATACATCTTTTTGTCTATCAGTATCAGTAGCGCTACTTATGCAGAAATACTTCTAATAAACTGAGCTGTTTTTGTTTCCTTTAGTCTCGTAACACTTTCAATTTCATCTTCTCCTCCTTATAACATTTTCTTTATTTTTTTTTAACTGTAACATTAATCGCAAGTTTTTTAAGAAGCAAATTTATTTCGTATTTTGCTCTTTGAGAATTGATTCATTTCGACGTACAATAGATTCCTTTTGCAGTTTATATTTTGATGAAATATGAATCATAAAAGGGGATTAATATCGCAATTTCAATTTTCTGCTCCCTTTTAAAGGTTATGCTTTTTTTTAAATATCTCTTTTCATTAATTTATGATTTTTTTTAACTCTGACGAATGCATTAGGCATATGTATTTCATATTTAAAATATAATGTAAAAAGATGAAAGAAAATAAAAAAATGTTAGAAGATAAGAGGCAAATGAGAAGAGAGAACTTTGAAAATTAAAGTAATATTCTATGCAAATAAAATAAGATTCTCTTCAAGTGTACGTTCTTTTAATTTTTTAAAATTGAGGGAATGAATCATCAGAGAAAACGAATCATTTTACAAATAACGTGTGAGATGTTATTTATACTTTTATGTTCTTCTTAAATTTAATCAGAGATGTTGAAAGTGGATATAAGTCTATTTTATAGCTATTTAAAAATTATAAATTAAATTTTAAATTGCCCATAATAAATCTCTCCCATACGAATTAATAAGTTATTTATTCGTATGGGAGAACTAGATTCGTATCTAGAAGGATAAACCCTATCTAGATTGTAATGATCAAAAATCAGCACTATTCACTTGGTTGGAGCTCTAGACGTGCACTGCATCTAGAGCTTCTAAGCATGCAAATGAAAGATGGGACCCTTCTTATATAAACAAGAATAAGAGTGATATTTGTTTTAAAAAAATCATAATTTTTGAAGTCTTGTTAATTTATATTATTACTTTGAAATTTCAAAAAATATATCTAATGAAAAAAACTCAATATTAAATTATCTTAAGAAATTTTTAAAAAATTTTTGACTATCCTTTTCAATATGCAGTATTGCCAGTGCATTAAGCTTTTGTTCCGGAAGAGCACTAAGTCAATAAGTTTTTACCAGTTTTAGTACAGAAAATGAACGCTCTCCTTAGACATTGATCATTGGTAATGTTAAAAACAATCTCAAGAGTATTCCGACGTTAGGTAATGTTTGTTGTTGATAATGCGGAGGCTATTGTAGATTAAACATTCTCCTTGAATATGAATTACCGGGCTTACAACGTTTCGCAGACACCAGACCAGTTGTGGTCAACATTGAATGCGGACAGATGCCCTAATTCACACCACGGGACTGCTGGCCATTCATTGAAGGGGACACCGTAAAGGCGGCTAGCATTACCCCCTACAGGCCGGTCCCGTAATTTAGAACCGAGATAAGTGCCGAGACCTATAAACCTGACCCAGCACCCCCAGAGGTAAGTTTTTGAGAACTTGGAGGACTCTGCAGCCACGACAGATTTTACGTGAACCAGACGTTAGGAAATGTGGAAATCATTTTATTTTCGATTATAAAATTCAGTTTTTCAAAAGCAGTGACTACATTCTTAGCAATACTTAATATACAAAAAACTATTTGTGCTTATGAACAGCACACAGCTGACACACATTGACTTCATCTATCTCAATTTTTAAAAACTGTTTACCTATAAGGAAGCTGACAGTCCTTCAGACAGTCAGTCTGTACAACAGTTATTACTACATCTAATGAGTTTTACAGAAGAGATGAAAAACTGTTCTCGACTATTATGTCAGCCGTTCACCTCTGTATTGCCAAAGTGGTCAAAGATTAATTTGCTTTGAAGTTTTTTAAAGAACACTATGCTCAATAAATGGTAAAAATTTTGCTTTAAGGTTTAAAAAAAAGTTGTTGACATCAGTTGTTGAAATGATCACATTTTTTTACCTTAAAAAATGTTTTTCCTATAACGTAACTGATAATAAAACCCTATATTTTCTTGTCATTTATAAAAATTATGAGTTCACAAAAACTTTTAATCTTTATAAATTTGCATGTTAGTCGTCTCCATTGAAACGTGGTTTGATCATTCTAAGAAAATATAAAAAGCAATTTCCTGTACACACACCTTGCATGATAATTCTAGATTTGTTTTTAATACCATACTTTCATTACTATTTCAAACAAAAAAAAACAATTTTGCTCGATTTTACACAAACTTTTAAATATCACTTTCATGTACCTAAGGAATGCAGTAATTTAAAGATGATGTTAACGATTAATTTGTCTTGTAACCGAAAATATATGTTAGGTTTTAATACTGTTGTTCTTGTATGATATATTCTTATGAATTTTAGGCTGAAACATAAAAAATCAAAAGAACTTGCAGCTAAGCTATTGAAAAAAGTTGTAGTTGAACTTGGACCATACAATATCTTGACCGAAAACAATAATCTCGGATCGAACATTCTGAAAACTGCTGCAAAGCTTTTGACATTCCAGTCAGATGCTACAAGGTAAATATTCACACGTTATGTTACGGAAATATCAAACATGGTGCGGAAAAATGATGCACAGTTTCAGCGTTCGTACAATAAGTTAATGTGATTGTCACTGTAGCTTCAACATTATTCCATTGTAAACTGGATAGTTGTTGGTTCTAGAAGTTGCAGTTCAACTTGGAACCCTACGATATTTTTTTCCGACATGGCAGGTACTTTTGTCTTGAGAACCATCCGCCATTAATACGTTGGCTACTTTATTATGGGAGCATCAAGTAGGTGTGCTAATACTGCTCCCTAAGAGGGGACAGCGCAGGAGTGTCCATGACCTGAGAGTCCATGACCTGAGCTTCCGTGGCCTGTTCACATTGCATTCGGAGCGTTGCGTTGCGTAAGGACCTGTTCACATAGGAGTCCGTGTTGCGGCCAATGAGAATTTCGATAAAAGTGGGCGCTGTGCGCGCCTCTGAAGTTTGAAGTCTGTGGAGAATTGGCCAGTTTTGTACTGAGAGATCAGACGATGATGTAGCAAGTTAACTGTAAATATGCCTTAGATGTCTGTCCTTGTTTGTTGTAGTAAATATTGTGGCTGTGAATCGAAAGCTGTTTCTTAACGAACCTACATTAGATAACATTTTGAAGTTAAGTCTGCTTTGGAACGTCACAGTCCGGTAGCAGAAGCGTAAAAGGAAAGATGGCGCTGAAACGGACATAAACCAATCACAGGCCTTAAAAATTTCGTTGCTAATCGTTTGGAGGTTTGCCATTGGTTAAATATATTTCAATACTTTAACGCTTCCGCTACCGTACTCCTAGGGTATGTTCACATAAAATCCGTCAGCGTCAGCGTTACTCGTATTGAAATATATTTAACCAATTACAAACCTCCAAACGATTAGAAATGAAATTCTTAAGGCCTGTGATTGGTTTAAAATATGTCAGTACGACTAACGCTGACGCTGACGGATTCTATATGAACAGGTCCTTACTCCGTTGGCTCTGAGATTGTTGGCATGAATTGTGATTGGTTTCAAATTCCCCGAGGTCAATGAATTGAGCCCCGTGATTGGTTAATATTTTTAACTCTGAAGCAACGTAACGCTCTAGATTCAGTGTGAACAGGCCGTGTGTCGACAATCGAACAGGAAACCACTGTGTGGATGTCCAAGACGCCAACCCATTTATTCGACAAAATACAATGGCCTCGTATTAAGCCTTCTGAAACCTACTGTGCAACCATTGACAATTCAGTCAGATGCTACAAGGTAAATTCGCGAATCTTATTTTTAGGAAACAAAATATGGTACTTACACATGAGGCACTTTTAGCGTTCATTAAACTGGCAGTATTTAATCATCACATCATATCATCATAACACACTCATTTCTACATCACACACATCAAAAAAGAAGGGAAAAGAGAGATAGGGAGAGGGGGGTGAGTTTTTTTAATTAGTTATCAACGTTTTGGGCAGAAATTTTTAGTTATAACAGACTTGTGATCTAATTCTGAGTTCACAAAATGCTACCTCACAAATGAGCACATGACAAATTACTATCACATTTTTATGTTTTTTTAGAATAAAACTTTTTTTGTATTTTAAAACTTGTGCCAAATTTTTTCAATTCCTTGCACTCACATCATTTGGGAAAAGTGTCATGGAGTTTCATAACATTCCGTGAAAAAAAAAGGGCTGAAATAAAAAATTCTCCAATAGAATCCAGCAACCTTGTTTGAGCATCTTAGAATTTAATTTTGTTGTATAAATGATTATTTCAGATATTACGGAAAGAAGATACTCTATTCGCTTATGATGTCCCAAGCTTTTGAGGAATTTCTAGTCAAACATGTACCACCCAGTCTCCGGCAAGTAACAAATGATGTTGTAAAGGACATTAAGAAAAAGGTAAATAAAGAATAGTGATTCCTGTTTAGCTAGTAAAACAAATTAAATGTGAGCTGAAAATTTTAAATTCATAAGAATTTGAAATATGTTACACATCTTCTGAATTTCACAATACCTCTAACACTGGTAAAATAAATGTATCAAAAATTGTCTAAATCCAGAAATGTAATAGTACAGCAAAGAAAAAAAACTGGTTAAAGCTTTGAGAAACTCCAATTAATGCTACTTCAAAAATAAATATATTCATTGAACAGCAAATTAGAATTTACTTCAGTTACTGTGAGCTTAAGTTTGAATTTCATATTCTCCATATGATTACGGTGCTATTACCATACTGGACTAAAATTACATTTTATATAGGTTGGGACATTTTTCGAAATACTATAGCATACGAAAAGTATTCTCAAGTAATTTTTAGGATTTAAAGGCAGTTTTTAGGTTGTTAGGCTAGTTTTATTATTATTTTTTTTCACTCCGCTATCGGGTTTACATTGTACAATAGTAAAAATTGTACAATAGTAGTTTTCGCAAGTTGATTATCAATAACCAAATATAAGAAATTTTTAATGTTGCTGCACAAACAACACAAAAATTACTAAAGTTTGTAAAACATGAGGCGGTGAAAGGCAAAGTGGTTTAAGTCAGTAAGTCAAGTGGTGTAAGTCCAAAGCGTTTTACTACAAAAACTACAAAAAATTCCACTATAAATTGAAATAATTACAATTCATAATAATTATTATAATAATGCAAATAATAATTAATTGCAATTCCACTATAAATTGAACATGGAGATTACATTTTTTCCCCCAAATACAAAAAGTTGAAAATGTGACTTACACCCCTTTGCCTTTCACCGCCTCACATATTACTGTAAAGTATGTAACTCCGACTTGGAAACTTAATTGGTTTGGTCTAGTTAAGAACACTACGGTCTATTTTTTCCTTGCTACACGATGATTAATTAGACCAGAACCTACCGCTTAAAGTCGATTCCGAACGGCTACAAACATCCATGCCAAAGGTGGGACTCGAACCCACAGACTCTGCCGCCGGAATGTCAGCGCCCTAGCCAATCGGACATCGTCCGGCAACAAAGTTTACTAATTTGTGCATAAATATTGTACGTTTATTGCATACTAAGCTATACTTGTACTGTACCTCACTCGCTTTGTTTGGGGGTTATATATAATATTGGTGCTGTAACTATATAAAACTCGAGAGGAAAACCCCGCTATTCGCTTACGGTGGCCCACATCCCTTTGACGGATCACTCCCTTTTCAATCTATTCATTTATTGTGCAGATGAAAGAAATGAGTAAAAATTAGCAAGAAAATTAAAAGAAGAGTTCCTGTAGTAGATTCCATGTCACACAGGACCGCATGAGCCAATGGAGAAATTTACTTCCTCTACCTTCCCCCCCCCCCCAGCACCCCCTCCTTTCCCGTCTCGTCGAACTTGGATATAGCAATGTGTCATACAGCCAGGAAACCGTCTGTATCATACATTTCATACAATATCCTAAAACTCGGATTGAAAGTTGATTTGAGTTGGTTTAGAGCGGTATGGTCACACATCGCTCACTCCTTTAAACAACGCCATATCTCAGATATCGGCAATTTTCAGTTATACCTGTTTTCAGAATGCCCTAAAAGAGTAGTATATCCCTGCAAGATCGTCATATCTCACCGCTCAGTATTTAGTCGCTAAAAAGGAGAATTAATATTTATTTTTAATACATTTTATTCTACTTTTAAACTTTAAAATCAATCTCCTGAAAAATCACGTTTTATGTGATATGACGTTGTTTAAAGTAGTGAGTCAAATTTTGAAATACCGTGAAAAAAAAAACGAGGGCTCAGAATCAGTGAAGGCGGGTAGAGATCCAACGTAATCCACCAAATTGCTATATCCAAGTGGTCGAGTAAATTTCAAGTAAAACAGTTCAAACTTAAATGAAGAATCCGGAGTGGGAGAGCTTAAAAATACACTGATTTATTTACAGTATATACAAATAGAAACTAAATTCTAAGAGCAGCGTGTTGCTCATTATCAGGTGAGAGTCGAAAGTCCGAGTGACAAACTCTAGGACGTTACAATATAATTGGGAAAATAGATGAAGCAATGGATTGTAAGAAAAACGAAATTAATGTGATAGGAAAAGTTAAAGAAGTGAAAATAAATAAAACGGGTACGATTGTCGAATCTCTAGAAGTTGAGGTAGAAACGAGCAAAGAGTTTGATAATCACATAAAGACTGATAGAAATAATACCACAATAGAGAGTGTGAACGAGGTTAGAAAGGACGAACGAAATCATTTAATCATAGAAAGTAGGAGACAGACAAATGTAAATAAGGATGAAGTTGAGGAAATTTGGGAAATGAATGTAAAAATGATCAGAGAGAATAGTTTTCACACAGCGAATTATGTACAAAACGGGATGCAAAGAGACAGTGAGATAATGTATCCGAAGGTAGATAAGAGGATTAGAAACATCGAGAAAAATACGGCAAAAATTAAGGATAAAAATGTGTCAGAAAAAGAGAAAATTTGAGAAGGGTTATGGGAATGAAAGTATAGATAGTAGAAAGTTAAAGAAGGACAGTACGCAAAATTTAAAAAGAAAGACAGTTAAACGTTTGATTGTGACAATGAATGAGTTTAAAACGAGGGGAATACTGCTAGCATTAGAGGTAGAATTAAATGGATGATGAAAAAGCCACGATTAAGAAGATTGCTAAGGCATAAGATGAAAAGTTTTGGTTTAAGAGAAACGGGAATTCAGGATATCCCGTTTGTTCACACTAGGCGAGGTTGTCCATTTGTTGAAGATCGTGCATTTTTGAAAGGAGCGGAGTGCTTTGTGTATTCCTTCCCCCACTTCAGAAGGAGGGAAAGCTTAGTCTCGGAAGTTTTTGTTTAAGTTTTACTGATGGGGTACGAGTTTGCGGTTAGAGGGGAATTCGTGTCTTTTCTCTTTTCGAACTTTGAGGCGTGCGGTAGAAGGGAGAAATAACTGGTTTCGCTGGGGTTTTTCGCCAGGGTAATTTGCGCTTGAATGATAAAAATTTTGGGAAGCAGGTGTTGATTTTTGTGGGATACTGAGTACGCTAAGAATATGATAGGTTCACGAAAATTAGTGATTGGAACAACATTTGCGTGAAAATACATTAAAAATAGGAAATGTAAAATAAGCTATTAGAAAATGGATGAAAATTATGGCAAAATTTTCATTCGTGTATGTAAGAAGCTGGGGATACACAAAAATAAAATGTTAGCAATAAATAATAAGATTTGTGAATAGTACGAGATGTTAGCGTCAATACAAAAAAAAAGAAATAAGATGCACATAAATCCATTTTAGAAATCTTTCCAATAAATTTTGTGGTAACTGTCCGTCCCAGTCAATGGCTTGCTGCCACATTTCTTGCAATAAGCATTTAACTCGCATTACGAAGGGCGAGATGTAACCAACAGGATCGTAAATCTTTGCAACAGTTTGCAAAACGTGACGTTTTGTAATACAGGAATTTAAGATTTCTGAAGCTGGTTTCAGGTCTAAGGATAGTGTGTCGTGATTAGTGTTCCAAAGAATTCCTAAGATTTCAGATGGGAGATTCGATTTATCTTCAGTAATTATCCCATTCTCCTTCCAGAACATTCTTAAGCCAGGGGAATTAGTTTTGAATTTTCTTAAATTCATACATGCATCTTTTAAAATTTCTGCAGCTTCAGAGGACAAATTAAACACTTCATTATCCGAACTCGCTCCATGATAGAAATCGTCAACGTATAAAGATGAGTTTAACATCTCGTAGCATGCAGGATTACTTTCCAAATATTTTTTAATGTGAAATTTTATCGTAGCAGCTAATATGAAGGGAGAAGAATTGACCCCGAATGGTAAGCGGTTCATGTGCATAATTTTGAATGAATCAGGATCATTATTTCGAAACCAAAGAAATTTTAAGAATTTACGATCTTCCTCGGCAATGCTAATCATTAAGAAGGCCTTTTCAATATCAGCCGAAAATGCGATTTCATGCTTTCGAAATTTCAAGATTACGTCTAATAATTTAGGATTTAAATTGGGGCCAGGCAATAACAATTCATTTAGTGATTTTGATTTTTTTTCTTTGGACGAATCATCAAAGACTATTCTTAAGCGCGTAGTAATTTTATCTGGTCGGATAACGGCTCTATGAGGCATGAAATATCCGGAATTGAAATTTTCGTTTTTATCTTCCTCAACTATCCTATTTCCTTCTTGTTGTTTAATAATACTCTGGTATTCCTGACAGATCTCCTTATCCTTACTTAACTTATCCTGTAAAATATCAAAACGTCTTTTAGCTGTTGCGAAATTACTGTCTAGTTCTAAGTTATCGTCTTCAAACAAAAGTTTAGTTTCATATCTTCCATCAACAAATTTTAAGTTATCATTAAAATATTGTAAAGCGTTTAAGTCTCTTTGAGAAAAACATTCATTTTGATCTTCAATAATTCCGAGCGATTCTAGTTTCCAAAAGTGACTAGGTTCAAAATTTTCCTTTTGTACGGACGCGAAAAGAAAATGCAGTTCGGCGTCTTTCCCAGCTGAGTAATTTAATTTACTCATTAACGCATAACCGAATATTGTTGACACTGCGTACAGATCTTTACTTAATTTTTGAATGCTTATTGGCTTAGTATGCACTTCGTAGTATACGTCCGCGCCTAATAAAATACAAATAGGCGACATAGGCGACTTGTTTTCGTCTCCTAAATCCGAAATCAGCAACTGTTTGTTTATTTCCAGTTCAATTAATTGCTGAGTAGAGAGAGATTTAACACTTGCTCGAGTTATGAGATCTGTCGCGATTACTTCCGCTTTCACGAAGAGTTCGGGGTCAAAGCGGCTTGTGAGTTTTACATGATATACTTCAAATAATTGCTGCGCTGGCTTTTTCGCACCAAAAGAATATAAACTCAATATTTCTTTACGAATAAGAGGAAGTTTCAATTCCCGTGCTAGCAATTTAGTTAAAAAACTCCTTTCACTTCCGGAGTCCAGCAAGATTCTAACCCTTTTAGATTTTATTTCAGATTCTGCAATAGCACAAGTTTTTAAAATAACAATTTCAACCAAATTGCACTGAGATGTTGAACTTACAGTTTGAGTGTCAGGGTTCGCGCATTTGGGTACTTCAGGGGGTTTGGCATTTGAAATTTCAGGAATTTCGGTTCTAGTTCTGGCGTTACAAAACAATTTACTGTGCTGAAAACTATTACAAATAGCACATGGAGGTATTTTTGCTGTACAATCGGAGATAAGATGTGATTTCAGGTAACATCTATAGCAGCAACCTCGTTTCTTTAGAATTTGTCATTTTTGTATATCAGGAACGACTTCACAAAAATGGGATTTATGTTCGTTTGACCAACAAAAAACGCAGCAAGGTTTGGTCATTGTGTTTAATGCATGTGCAGATTTAAAATTCTTAGTACGAAAGTTTCTGTTTGGATTTATGCTACTATTTTTATATACAGGTTCAGGATTCATATTACAGTTCGAGTTCATTAGCATGACGGTTTCCCTAAATTGCACTTCTGTTTTCAAAAACTGGATAAGTTCAGATACATCAATTTCTTCCCGTTTTTTGCGTTTTCTGCTAAATTCTAGCGCTATATCATTAGGGAGTAGTTTTATTAAAATTCGATACAATAAATGACCGTAAGAGTCAGATGCAACTCCTAACGACTCCAAACTTCTTATTTGGATTTCAAGCTCATCGAAAAATTTTCGGAATTCTTTTATGTTGGAGGAATTTCGCAAGGGCTTTAAATTTAACAATTTATTCATTAATGAATTAATGACTATGTCTCTTCTTCCAAATCGAGATTCTAGTAATTTTACTGCAGAATCATAATTTTCATTTCTTAAAGAAAATCCGCTAATACTTTTTAAGGCAGTTCCGCCGAGAAACGATTTTAAATAGTTAAACTTATCTATTTTCGATAATTTCGTGTTATTGTGGATTGCACTTTCGAATTGTTGCCAAAATTCTAGCCAATGGCTTGAGTCACTGAAAATTTTGTCTATAGTAAGCTTAGGCAACTTAACGACATTTAAATCAAAACTCTGAGAATTTCCCAATATATCGCTATTCATCGGATCGATATTATTGTTTATACCAGATGTATTAACTTCATTCGAAGCAATTTCTTTATTCAATATTTCATTTAATTTGTTTTCTAGCTTTCTTTTAAAGGCAATAATTTTACTTTTATGTTCATCACAAGAAAGTATTTCTGTTTCGATTTCTTTAACAGTCAAATATTGTTCAATTTCTCTATCAATACTCTTCAATTCCTTTGATTTTTCCTCTAATTCATCATACAAGGTTTCGATATCAGTTCTATCAATATCTTCTAATTTAGCAGGAATAGAATTTAATAGTCTAGTTGTTAAGTTCCTCAAAACGGAACGCTTCTTCTTAATTATTTCTAACTTTTCAGCCATTTCGAGTAAATTTGAAACTTCAATAAATCGTCAAAGAATATTTAAATATCTCTCACCTGAATCATCTAAAGGTCTTCTATCCCGGGTTTCGGCACCAATGAAGGCGGGTCGAGATCCAGCGTAATCCACCAAATGTCGAAAGTGGTGGAGTAAATTTCAAGTAAAACAGTTCAAACTTAAATGAAGAATCTGGAGTGGGGGAGCTTAAAAACACACTGATTTATTTACAGTATATACAAATAGAAACTAAATTCTAAGAGCAGCATGTTGCTCATTATCAGGTGAGAGTCAAAACACCGAGTGACAAACTCTAGGACGTTACAAAGTTCCTTCTCTCGCACGCTAAGTGCCCTCTATATGGGTGGGTCCAAACAATAAGAAACCAAATTCAAATGATGTTTTATTTAGTTTTTTTTTTCTCCGGAAGTAGATGAATAACGGGATCTAGCATATTAGCTTTCACCTTTTTAAAGTTTTTTAACTGTTAATTTTTATTTGAAGAATTTTCTGTACCACGATCTTTCATTAGAAAAACGAAGGGATTTCGTTAAATCAAGACTGTATGATTTTGATACTGAATTAATGTACTCTAAATTTGCAAAAAGCAGCGGCTTTAAAATCAATTGATATATTACTTTATTTCCATATATTAATTTACTTGCTGCTTATTTTAACCCCACGTTATACCTCTGAAAGCCCAGTGCTTAGTTACACTGTTGTATTTTCAGCTACTTTTCAAGCTAAATATTTTATATAAAATGTATTTCACAACAATTTTTCTCAATTACAGGGTGTTAAGCAAAAATTCAAACAAGCTCGAAGATCTGCAGAATACGAATATAAGCAACAAAACATATAAAGAATTGTTCCTTAATATAATGCGATAATAATTTTTAGCGGAAGTCTATAATAAATAACTATTCTAAATATGAATTTATAATTTACCACCAATCATTTCACATATCAACTTTACATTTTTATGCGGCCAGGAAATTGCACAAACTTCCTCCGAATATAAAAATAATAGAATTTTGAACCCCGTTTTTACATTTTATATAAAGTTAAAACAAGATACAGAATATTGTACTGTAAAAATACGATTACACCCACTGATAATTTATTATTCAACTTTAGACTGTTCATCAAGCACTAAAATTACTTTTCATCTTTTATAAATAATACTGAGAAATTCCAAATTATTACTTGAATGAGCCTGAATGTCAAGTATTTTTCGTCATCTTAACAAATTATGATTAAAAGTGTTTTTTCCCCGCGTGTTTTTATCGGTAGTCTATGTGGCTTTTACTGATATGTCTCCAAACCTAACACAGACATTTATATAAACTCTTTCTGTAAATAATTCCGTTTATACACTAGAATTCAATATAAATTCCGACGGTCTAAAATGGATATTAATATCAATAATTGGAGAAAAGAAACACTTGTGAATTTAATTTTTTTTAAAGATTTAAATCACGAATGTTTACTTATTCAGTCCACTAGCAAACAGTAGTAGGTAATATATTAATAACAAGTACAGTAAGGGCCTGTTCACATAAGAGTCCAGTAGGGGAAGCGTTAAAGTATTGAAATATATTTAACAAATGACAAACCTCCAAACGATTAGCAACGAAATTTTTAACGCTTATGATTGGTTTATTTTCGTCTCAGCGCCATCTTTCTTTTTACACTTCCGCTACCGGACTCCTATGTGAACAGGCTCTTAAGCCTCGTTTATCCGGCCCAAGTTGATCCGGGTAATCCGGATCAGATTTGTAAACTCTTTTTTTTTTATTTAATGTCCACATTTGATAGTAATTTTTAACTATGATAGCAAGAACGTAACTATAAGAACGCAAAAATTCGCTTTTTAGTTTGATTCAATATACAGATCCTGCATAGATTGTACAATAAATTATGGTAATAAAATGCTTTTTGTTGAGTTTAAGAAAGCTTTACTTGAGTGTCACAGGGCGTTAATGTGGATTGACTCAGAAAAGTTATTTTTATATTTTTTATTGACTTCTTGTTGTTGCTAATGCCCTCTGGTTGGAGGCTCCATTCCTCAGGTCCTAATAGGATATTGGGCTGAAAGGGGCGGCTCATGTTTTGAATTAGCACCACAAGGGTAGGAGTCCCACTTGGCTAAATGACTGGTCCCGTAATTTTGAGACCTTACTATAAGAACGGTATTCATCAGGTCCTAATAGGATATTGGGCTGAAAGGGGCGGCTCCTGTTTTGAATTAGCACCACAAGGGGAGGAGTCCCACTTGGCTAAATGACTGGTCCCGTAATTTTGAGACCTTACTATAAGAACGGTATTCATCAGGTCCTAATAGGATATTGGGCTGAAAGGGGCGGCTCCCGTTTTGAATTAGCACCAAAAGGGTAGGAGTCCGACTTAGCTAAATGACTGGTCCCGTAATTTTGAACCTAGTCAAGTGACAAGACCGGAACACTTGACCCCGTACCTCCAGAGATAAATTTGAGAACTTGGAGGGCATTGCAGCCACGACCTATTATACGTGTCCTGGTCATTATTAGTGAACACGGCAGTGGATTTGCAGAGACGAGCATCGAACCAGGGACGTTCAGACCTCTGGCCCCCCTGCTCTTGCCAATTGGGCCACCGATGTCATTACTGCATATATTTCGGTGGCCCCAATAATCCGCCTCAAATTTAGGTCCTTCATATATGTCCTATTATAAACAATGCAAATTAACTCCGACATCGGCCTTTTAATATGTTTTCGTCAGAAATCACAACAGTCGAAGGGTTTGTTTGTTTTTCTCTGTTTATACCCTTGACGTATCTATTCGGGGCCATCGTGATCACCACGTGATCGGTGATCACGATGGCCCCGATCTATTTGACATCATCAAAATAATATATATAATAATGTACAATTCTGTAGAAATAAGTACTTTTGGAACTAACTTGTAAATAGCACAGAAGAAAAGTATTTTACTCACAATAACAAAAAAAAGCTCCATGTGCGATATTATCGCTTAAAGGTCGTTCGTAAGTGTCTGTTACAGAGATAGACACATTCCAACAACAACAAAAAATTGAAGTATTTCATGTTTTTCAAATTAAGTACTTTGCAATTTCTGTTAGAAAGATGGAACAAAATCAAAAAATTTGTGTAGCCATTATAAGAGGATCATCCACAGAGCTATTACAAGAGGTAAAATTTACACATTGCAGATCATTAAGAATGTTTTACTCCCACAGAGCACAAGCGGGGCCCGACCTGGCCGAAGGCCCCACTGGGTAAATCCCAGCTGTGCGGACAGAGAAGAATGTTTTACTCATGAAGCTACAGAAGGAGGAGTAGCTCAGTGTTAAAAATGTGTCTCACATTTCGTCTCCGCCAATAGATGGCGCGCGTGCAGAGCTCGGGGTTTTGACACGGAAACCATAGTATGGATTTTTCGTACTTTTCAAGAGAAAACATGTTGTTTTTTTAAGTACGTATGTAATATGAATTCATTTATTCAACTTAACAATATATATATATATATATATATATATATATATATACATATATATATATATATATATATATATATATATATATATATATATATACATACACAAATATATATATATATATATATACCGGGTGTCCCAAAAATGACCGACGATTTGAAAAATCAGTTAAAGAAAAACGAAAGGCGATAGAAATGTATGGTTTTGCTGCATTCTGTTTAGGTAACCAGGGAATTTATTCTCACCAATTTTCAAAATTAGTTACAAAGTTCGTCAACAGATGGCGCTGCTGACTGGGGAAAACTATAAAACAATGTTTTCAAAATAACCACCGTTTGCAGCAACAACGGGGCGCAGTCTGAGGTCAAAATTCGCAGACGCCATTGCAAATATTTCAGTTCGAATGTTCTAACAAGCAGCAGAGATGTACTGTTCCAGTTCATCTACAGTTTGTGGATTGTGACAATACAACTGGTCTTTCAAGTATCCCCAAAGAAAAAAAAATCGTATGGCGTCAAATCTGGCGAATAGGGAGGCCAATCCATGCCACATTTCGTATGGTTCTTGCTTTGAAAACATTCTTTTATAGTTTTTCCCAGTCCGCAGCGCCATCTGTTGACGAACTTTGTAACTAATTTTGAAAATTGGTGAGAATAAATTCCCTGGTTACCTAAGCAGAATGCAGCAAACCGTACATTTCTATCACCATCCGTTTTTCTTTAATTGGTTTTCCAAAATCGTCGGTCATTTTTGGGACACCCGGTGTATATATATATATATATATATATATATATATATATATATATATATATATATATATATACAGTGTTGGAAATGGATTTATGAAAACACGGTTTTTAAACAAACACTTCTATCATATTCATTAAAAATGAATGAAATTTCATACTTACACATTCTATGTATAACAAATGATTTACAAAAATCAAATTTCATACATAATAATAAACAAAAAATAAGGTCAAAAATAAGACTCTCGTAACATACAACGTAATATATATATATATATATATATATATATATATATATATATATATATTTAAAAGTTTTTTAAATGATTTAAAAACTGCATGGCCATACAACGTAATGAAAAATCCGCCCTTTGCTGACATTTCGCGCCATCTGCCGGTGAGCGACCATAATTGGTCCATTTTTCGAAGAATTCCCCATTGAAGCTTTCGCTCCTTCTTTAGTTGCATGGTTTTACTCATGAAGCTTCAGAAGGAGCTTCAATGGGGAATTCCTCGAAAAATGGACCGATTATGGTCGCTCACTTACAGGTGGGACGACATGTTCTACTGGTTCGCATTTTTCATTGAGTTATATGAACACGTGTTTTAGAAAATTGTTTTACAAATTTTTTAATTTATTTTGTGCACAGATATGCCAACATATTTTTCACCTGGTTGTTCCAGTGGTCAGAATTCATTATAAATTATGTTGCTGGTCATGTTGTTAGGAGGATCAGTAGATTTTCTAAATGTGACCAATGCATTCAAAACTTACCATTATAAACAGCAATACTGATCAAAATAAATTAATTTTTTTAAAGTAAAGGTTCTTTATTATACCCTTCAGAATTGTTTTTAAAAGTAACTAATATTCTAAAAATTGCAATAATCAAAACTCTAAATTTTAATAAACTAAATATTAAATTAATTTTTTAAGTGATAAAAGAAATTTATACTGGTCCTCTTATGCCAGAAATAGGTTCCAATGAGCAATATAACATTAATTTAATTCAAAATGTTGTCAACTTTTTTCTAATTCCGCGCATGCATTTTATATGCAAACAAGAAAATAAAAATTCTCATCTCTGTGCTAAAGTTAAAAAATTAAGAAAACTGTCAAAATTATAAATCACATTTATTGTTAAATTTAAGCTTTTTATTTTATATTACTTTTGAATTGAATATCAATAAACAATGTTATAAATATCTGTAAAACCTGTCATGTATAATTTTTTGTTCAAATTTATCTATAGTAAATTGTATATCAAGAATTAATTTTTTATTTTATAATAATGTATTAATAGTGTATGTTGTTAGTTTCAATTCTTTATAATTATGAAATACTTTTCTTCTATTCAACATATTTTGTAGTTATGGCAAATTAAGATACACGTCTGAGCTAAAGCCATCATTATTTTTTAAATTGTTTACAGAAATTAAAATATTTCCACTATGAAAACTTGATAAAACTGGTGAATATGCTGAAACCTTAATATAGAATTTAATTACTGTTAAGTTAGTTTTGATAAGTAAATAAGTTTTCATTGTATGATAAAAAATGTTGTCACTATAAATGCTTATGCAAAATCTGTTGTGTATAATTAAAAAAAAATTAATATTTTCTGATCTTTTTACTGTGAGTACAATAAAACCCATACTTTGTGTAACTAGCTCACTCTAGAAAATAATGGATCATTATTTACTCATTTCCCTTAAGGGGAGTGGTCACTTTTAGGTACCTTTAAAAGTATAATTTTTAGACCTACGTTCGATTGTATGTACTGAAGAGAAATATGTCAAGAGATGGCGCTGCAAGCCCATCGTTTGATTTTATTCTCAAATGTTTAGCATTTCGTCTCTCTTCTTTGTTGTTGCTAGAGTGATGAATCAGTTTTAGAATGTAGCTTGCTTTGAAGGGGATTAAGATCCCATAATATGTCTATTCTGTTGAATTTAGTTAATTTTGAGGCTTTTCAGCCTATTATCATCTTCTTGTAAATATGTAAATATATTAAATTCATTAAAAAACATGCAAAAATTATTTGAACCTTGCACCACTTTCGTTTTTGAAGTTTCTCACTCTTTAGTTTAGTTTCTAGTAGAACATAATAGCCATATTTCTTCAGTACTACTCATGATTTTTTCTTGATTTACATGAAATTTTTTGAATAACTGCCTATAATACTGTTTATTATAGATGCAATTTTTCAAGGTAATTAATAAAAATGACTTTTTATGCATAAAAAGTGAATATTTTTTTTTTTTAATCGGGCATTTTGCAGTCAACTACTGTGCGCATTCTGTCAAAATAAATTATTAAGGTACATTAATAATTTTTTACTATATGTGATTACAATACTTCAGGCAACAATATCCAGCAACATTATTCTAAAATATATTAAAACAATTTAGTACGTGCTATTTTTAATTAGAAATTTCAAAAATGACTGAGTAAAAGCTTATAAAAAAAATTCTTTAAAAAAATTAAAATATATTAAGGTTCAAAAATTTTGGTGGATTTTGCTGTCTACAGTTTTGTAATCACATATAGTAAGCAATTATTAACGTACCTTAATAATTTATTTTGATAGAATGTGCACAGTAGTTGACTGCAAAATGCTCGATTTTAAAAAAATATTCACTTTGTATGCATAAAAATCATTTTATTTTTTTATTAATTACCTTGAAATATTGCATAGATAATAAACAGTATTATAGGCAGTTACTCAAAAAATTTCATGTAAATCAAGCAAAAATCATGAGTAGTACATACAATCCAGCATAGGTCTAAAAATGATACTTTTAAAGGTACGTAAAAGTGACCACACCCCTTTTAAGGAGGGAGATCACTTTAAACCATTCAAAAAACTCAATTTTTTATTATGATTTAATTTTGAAGAATGGAATATAAGGAATCTTATGAAAAGAATTTAAGTCGATACGACAATTAGAACCGATTTTATGGCCAAATGTTTAAAGCTAATAGTAAAGTAATTTATAGAAAATTTAAACTTTAAATTGCCTTTTCTAAAAACTGTTGTTTTGAAAGTTGTGCGCACTATTTCTTCAAAACTAATCATCACAAATTGCTAAAAAATTTTGTATACATGTATATCTTGCATGTTTCTACAATTTCTACCTAAATTTAGGTATTTTTTCGCAGAAAATGTTTCTAAAATATTTATATTTTTTTGTACATTACAATACATTTGACTAAAAAATATTTTTATGTGAAATATGGTAACTCGTTTAGGTGTAAATTAAATTATAACCTATGGATAATATATATACAAATAATTTAATATATATCTCTTATAGTTTTTAAAAAAAATCTGCACATTGCATTGATCTAAGATTTACTATTCATAAAACATTTTTTTCTTAAAATAATTTCTAATAATCTCCCAACAATTCTGTTTTTTTTTCTAATAGATAAAACTTTGTACAATTCACTTTTAAAAATTGGTTTAAATTAATTACAAATTAACTGTTTATCAACACATTAAGCTTGGTAGTAAAATCAGTGTATTTTTGTGTATGCAAAGGTGATCTCCTCCTTAAGAATTTTAATGAAGTTTAGCAAAAAAGACAGTTCAAATAAACTTTTTGAATGAAGATAAACAATTGTTAAGTTGAATAAATAATTCATATTAAAAATGCACTTTAAAAAAAAAACATTTCTTTTGAAAAATACGAAAAATCCATATTAAAGCGTATGGTTTCCGTGTTATAGCGGCAACAGTACAGGCGCGCGCGCCATCTAGTGGTGGCGTCAAATCGGAGACACATTTTTAACACTGAGCTTCCCCTCCTTCTGTAGCTTCATGGTTTTACTAAATCATAACTTTTCAAACATGTTGCCATTAATTCTTTCGAAATTAAAATTCCAATCGTTCGATGGAATTTCTCTAAATTTATATAACCTCAGCATCTATAACTGAGTTATTTTCTACATTCTCATCTGATGGTAATCAAAGATACACAATTTATGATTATTTACTTTAAAATCCTACATACATTCCGTTTTAGATGCATGTGCACAGTTTAAATTATACACAGAAGTTAAACAGCAGCTCCCAATTATGATAAAAACTATATTATCGGTGTAATATATAATTAATCCAAAAACTTGGCCACAGATTTACACAATCCCATTTTTTTAACATGATTTTCTAAGGATTGCTTCAAAAAGGATGAATAATGCATGTCAGTACAACAGTATGGAAATAAGGGTCACTGCCTCAGACAGTGGCGAACCCAGAATTTTTTCTTGGGGGGGGGGGGCGAGATGAATGGATAAAAATATTTATAATGCATGGGGGGGGGCGAGATGAACGAATAAAAATATTTATAATGCAAAATCAATATTTCTACTTCTTTGGGGGGCAGGGCCCCCTGGGCCCATCCCCCCTGGTTGCGCCACTGGCCTCAGAGAAGGAAATGATAATGCCTCATAATTTCCATATATATATATGGAATAACATACACATCGCGTAGTGGAGGATATGATTCTTATAATAACGGCATATCATGGGTGTGATTCAAAAACTTTTGTAGACACATGAAAACACATGGTGGAAACACATGAGGGAAGATAAGCAGTCAGTATTCTTTGGATTCACTTTATTCCATGTAAGAAGGGAGACATCAACACTTCACGAAGACAAAAAGATACGGGAGGACAACGTTGGACGAAGTGGTATATATTGAACATAACGGCACCGGAACCTTGATATATACATTTACATGATCGGACGGGGAAAGCGACGGTAACAAAAGGTAGAGCGACACACAGGGCGAGATAGCACGGAAGCAGACAGAAAGAGCCAGGGAAAATCCTTTGCAGGACCTTTTATACCCAAGCGGCGCTACCGTGACGCTAGGTGTTGAAAATATTCTAATTGGCCAGAGCCGAACATCCAACTTGACCACGTGAGCCATAAGTCAAGATTCCGAACATGCGATGCAAGGCGCGTGGTTTCTGAATCATCCTGAATCATAGTCGCCTGACTTTCAGCTCGGGCATTAAGGGACAAACTAGTTAGTTAATGTGTTTACTTGTTGGTCGCAATTTGGAAAAAGGGACTGTGCTTTATTGAAACGATAACAAGATAATTTAGAATACGCGTTAGATTAGGACAATTAATAATAGTGGGGCGTTTTTATTATATATATATATATATATAAAATAAGCTGCACATTACAAAATGGTAAAAAAAAAATTCACTTTTCTAACAAAACAAAAAGTTAAATAAACATTTGATTTACAGAATTAATGTGTATACCTTGTGTCATTTTCCCTTTAAGCACCTTGTGCGAAATTAACCATATTTTAATCATATAACAAATACAAAGTTGTAAAGTGTGGACATGGCAAAATTTTATAGCATGTATAGATACATATAAATACAGCTTATAACATTAATATATTTTGAATAAAAAGATTTATTCAATTTGTTATCTATTACATCATAGATAAATAGAGAAAATTAACTAACATAATTCCTTTCCACATATTAAAGAACAATATTACATTGTTAGAATATAATTTTGCTGAAACTAGAGCATGCTTAACACATTTAAATCATGAAAAATTAAAGATACTTCTATAATTTCATATTCTATAGATTTAACAGCATAAAACGGACTCACTTATTTTACAAATTCTGTCAGATTACATAATTTGACTTACATTATATAATCAGAATGAGACTTATCACTAGGACATTTGTAATTGATCATTTAAAACCATTTAACTTACATAGTAACCTAATTCAACAAAATAAGCATCCCGGATGGTTAGTCCATACGCATGAAGAATCTGAAGACCAGACTCTGCGCAGCAATACCTGCAAACTCAGCCGAGGGTTTATTTCCCCTGTTCGGTTCTAATTAGTATGAGCCTGAGTGATGGATGGACAGTACAGATCTGCCAACCAATTTGGGCAACCTGGGACCCCTTCACTCTAAACCTAAATGAGAAATAAGGACATATTGTTTACCAGAAAGGAGCTGAATTATGCACTCAGTTTTAAAAAGGATTGGGTCAAATCAACTGGGGCAATTTAAAACTGAAATCAGCAGTTTAGATGGATTAATACTTAATATATACTTCATACCTGGTATAGTTGCAAGATTTTTAAAATTTGATTCTTTATATAATTTTTCATAAATTTGCTGCTGAATAATAGCAGCATACAAAAATATTTACATGACATTAAAGCATTTATTTTTGTACAATTTCACATGAACAATAATCTGCTGCTGATACTTATAATTTTTTTTTTTTACACTTCTTTAAAATATTTTAACACAAGTAGTAACACCTTTTGAAGATCATTTTCATTTTCAATACTTTCTTTCAAACAGAGAAAGAGAAATCTCATAACGTATAAATGTATTTCATGTAGTAAAATATTTTAAAGGTCAATTTTTGTATCAAGAGAGATTAAGAAATGCAGCACAAAAAATTTTTGTGATTCAAGAAACCCCATATTTTTAACAGATTACAAAACATAAAACTTTAAGAATTAGAAAGAATTTTTCTATATAAAGAGCACTTAAAAAAATAACTGGGAATTCATAAATGTAAGATGCGCATCTATCAGGAAAATTCAAAAACTTATAAAAAGAGCCAGGTTACAGCCACCTGTATACCAGAAATGCTAACAATGTGTTGCTATAAAGATTTTATAACCCTTCTTGGATAAGCTTATCACATATTATATCAACATTATCAATCTAAGAATTTTATCTGCCAGCATGCCTGCATCTCCATCACATCTGCCTTCAATTGATGATAAATAAACGCATATTTAAAATTTGACATTATTCACAAAATATAAAACTTCCACTTTTATAAAATCACTCTGAATATTAAGCAGTCACTAACACAATAACTATGATATGACATAATAATCAAAATATTCATAAACATTTATTGTTAGTGGATAGTGATACAAGGTGCTGTTGCATAGACTTAGATCCAAATCTCTGCCAAGGCAATGTTTCAACAGATTCTCCACTGGGTGCTCCTATATGAAGTAACCAAGTTTCACAGTGTATATAAGCAAATGCCCTTGAAATAGGCATCTGCAATGTTAAAAACTACTTTAAGAAATCTTTGTTTTATGGTCTCGCTATAAAATTCAAACAAAATTCTTTAGCTATTATTATAAACACATGATCGTTTTGAAAAAGCACATTGAAATTCTTTTGATTCTTTATTGTACTATAGTTTTAATAGAAACATATGTATGAAAATTTATCTTAATGCAAGAAATATACAGACAATTTTGGACCTAATGTGATTCAGCAGAAAGCATTTCTTCATGGATTCTCTCTGCCATTTTGCAACGCCGACTGACATATTTATTATCTTTCACATAAAATCTGAGAGGCTTATTAGCCCATTCTTCACCATATGAATCTATTCCAATTCGTTTGCATGATATTATAGAAGAAGCATTAATTGCTGTACCCTCCTCTAACCATAGATTTTCTGATAAAGTTAGATCTACTTTGTTGAACAAGTTTTTTTCAATTTTGAAGGCTTGGCATAATTTTGAAGGACCATTGCACAATTCTCTTAGCTTTATTTCTGCGGTAGATTTTCGTACTTTTCTTCTAAGTTCAAACATATTAGACATACCCTCTAAAGGCTCCACAGCTCGAATTAAAACAGCAGACCCTTCTTCTAAACTTGATATGTTAAAACAGTAGTACATTCCATATATTGTATAAACGTAGGCTGTGCCTGGTTTTAAATACATCGCTTCGTTTCTGTCTGTCCTTTTACCTTTATAAGAATGGGATGCCATGTCATCTACTCCCAGGTAGCTTTCTGTTTCCACAATCATTCCTTTTAGTAATTCACCAGATGGTATTTTTCTTACTATAATTTTCCCTAAAAGATTTTGCGCTAGTGAAATACAAGAATGCATGAAAAACGAATCACCTAAACGTAACATATTAGTTTTCAGAGTACATGACGCTAGCGTTACCGATCGGCTATTATCAGAATTTATCCCTGATCCCTCGAAATAAGGGCTCTTGAGAGTTTTCCGCATTTTTTTAGTCAATATTGAAGTTTTTGACAGTCGTCTACTAACAGGGTGATAGTTTTTTTTCATCTGGTAAGTTCATGGCATATTAATATATCTCGCCGAAAGAAAAAAGCGAATAATTTATTAAAGTAGTTCTTTAATAAGAGGGAAAACGAAATAATTAGTTTAAGCTCACAAACGCATTTCTTTCAAATTTTAATCAAGTATCATATATGTTTACAGTTTATCTAATATATTTGGTTTAGCCTTTAGCCAGAGCAAAGATTCATTTGTAACGTCAGTAATTTCTTAAAACTTAATTTATGTTTACAACATTGTTTACATTGCTATAGTTGTCTGCTCCGAAGTGGTTGCCAGATTTTACAACCGAAAACATTCGGGTTCTCTCTACTAACTTTTTGCTCTTTTAGTTTAAAATAATTAAATTCTGCAGATGAAAACTTCTCTCTTATCTATATTTAAATAAGTGCCTAAATATTCTTTGTATTCTGATGTGTGTGATCTGTTTGTTGTGGAAAAATTTCTTTTTCTTGTGTGAATCACTTGTTATCCTTTGTTATATTGGCAACCTGCAATACTTACCTATTATTACACAATCGTGTTTTTGTTTTATCCGAAGCATGTAAACCGCGAAACTGAAACGTAAATAGTGGTATTTTGCAATTCATAGTAAAAAATCTGTAATTTTAATTATTAGTTATTATATACTGTTACTAACCACATTATTAAAATGGGAATAGAAACGAAAAAGAAAGCAGATTCTTCTAAAAAAGCTGCGCAAAGTCGCACACTACGTAAATGTGAATCAAAAACTGAAACTTCAAGTAGTGGAAAAGCACCTGACAGAAAAAGAAAATTTATTACCGTTGACGATGAAAAGAGTCAAACAGACAACAGGACAAAAGAATATATGTCCAGTTATTCGACTTATTCTCCATCTATATCAAATTCCGTAGTTTATCATTGCAATCGAGCGCTTGGGAACATGGATCATTCAAAACTTTCTAAAGTAAGTTTCGATTTTGTAAAGGTGTTCGGTTTTTATCTAAATAGATATAAAGGGTTATATTAGTTTCAGATATTTTATTTATATTTCAGAGTTGAAAAGCTCATCGACACTATTACGGAAGATGTTTCTTAAATACGCATGTGTGATGAGTGAAATAAAATTTAATAATTATGTTTCGTTTGGCTGGTAAGCAGGGTGAACCCTTGTTAAGCTAAGGAAAATTAAACTTTGAAGATAGCAACTATTCCCTTTTCTAACCCATCGTGCACCTCGGTGGACGATTTTACAGTTTTGTTGAATTTCTATTTCGTGAAATCATAAAGTATACTGTATTATGGATAATTTACAATAGTTTTTAATATTTTAAAATTTTTTAGTGATCTATAGGCTAATGACTTCAAAATATGATAATAATATATTGTGAATCATGTGGAATTTCTTAGGTGACTCACTTATATACAAATCCATGATCTTTTTAGCAAGAGATGCATCTAATCTAAAGTCAAATTCTGGTGTACTTCTGAGAAACATTAAAAGGCTCTATAAGAAAAATCTCTCTTGAAAACAGTTTTTCATCATAAAAGGGAGGTTGAGGGAAAATCTTGGTCATGCTTGATCGACAGAAAGACATACAGTCAGCAATCTCTTCCCAGAGCTACCACAGTTGCCTGTTTCCATGTCCTTTATTACAGGCCCATTTTTTTCCACATTCAACTTTCTCAGTCTCCTATGTGTTCTCTTTTCCTTTGCTGCTATGACTGGGAAGCATCTATTTGTGTGTCCTCCTGGACATCCATTTCCATGTTTTAGGACACTCCCTCTTATAGGGGCAATTTCTGTTTTGTATTGGACAGCTAGACGTCATATGTTTAAGAAAACTCTGTTGGGCTTAAATTTTAAAAAATTTTTTTAAAAAGATGTTACTTGTGTATTTAGATATACATTTATTTGTTTGATTACTTTCAATTTTAAATGACTTGTAAATCTAATACACCTATATAAGTTTCAAAATTTATAAATTCTCTAGGGGAAAAAAATGCAAATGTAAGATAAGGTCACCAAACTGGAGTCTATAAGGTGAAGTATGGTGAGAACACAGGCTTAAAACCCTAAAAAGTATAACTGTTTTAAAAAAAATTCAAGTGTACTTTGTAGGAAAATTCTTACTCTACTGTTATGTTTAGTTTTTATGTAGAGAAAAAAATTGTAAAATGGAAAATTTTTATACCTACCAAACCCTTGCATTTAAACTAAGGTACCCAAGTTGGAATGCTAGCAAAAAAAATCAAAACTGATTAACCATAACGTTACGAGCTATTTTGAAAATACCCACTTATTCATTAAGAAATGAAGAATACAGATAAAGTATATAAAAAACCATTTTTTTGCAATATTACTTCAGTACTGCAGGGTTTTCACTTGCCCCATAAAAATGTTGTATCGGGGCAAGTGAGAACAGTGAAATTTATCAGAAAAAGAAACAAAATCAATTAATTTTATGTGGCCTGTTCTTGATGATTGCTCGAATGTACCAGATGATAACTTATTAATGTTTCCAGAGGAGCTGAGACCTGGGAGGCACAGTGAACTAATTTTTTCCGTGTCATTTTGGTCCTACAATATTCAGTACAGGGCCTAGGCAATGGAAAAAAAAACTTTAAGTAGTATAGAACATGTAAATAAACAGCATATTTAAGTAGTAAGCTAGTGAAAAAGATTTTATTTTGCTTTGAACTTTTAATAGAAGTTTTCATTTATTACAATATTCAGTTAACTAAAGAAAAAAAAATTCAAGTAGGATAGAAGACGTAAATAAATAGTAAATTTAACTAATAGGTTAGAGAAAAAGAATAGTTTTTGTTTTGAACTTTAAACATACATTTGTTACTCTAAAACAAATATATGCAAATATACTTATTTTATTAACCCTTACGTTGGCTCATCTGTCTTTATACTGTTCCCCAGCTCATCGGTCTCACAGACCACCACGCTATAAAGTTAGGATATTTTCCTATTTTTATAAGTTTTTCGCAGTTATAAATCATTAATGAAAAACTACTGCCACCTCTCATTCTTGAAAAGGATAAATAAAAAATAGATTATTCAACAAAAATTTAGTCTGTCTGTATATATCATACAATTAGAAAAATAACATTGGTAATAAAACTTTACAAATAGAATATTTTTGATAACAAAATTTTAAAAATAGAAAATTTTGTAAAGTTAATAACATGGTCAGATTCTCGAGATGATTTAAAAATTGCACAAAGAATCATTATTCCAATTAGTGTGTTTATTACTTCTAATATAATATAAAATCAAAAGTCACTTTTTTCAGGTTTTGGCATTTATATCAAAAATGGTACATCGCACAGAAAATTGTCAAATCTAAAAATTAACGATTATAAAATTTCCTTCCAAATGGTATATCCATGTTTGTACCCAAGTGTTACCATTTTCGAGATATGAGCCATTGAATATGAAAAGTTTTCAAAAAATGTGGTAGCAGTTCAGGTATCTCGTCAAACTTCCTCTTCTAACTCTTTCCCCTTCCATTTGCTAGAAAACTCGTGATAGAGAAAGTTATAGAGTGAAAGATTTTCTTCAAAAATGTATATAGTTATTCTAATTTATCTTCACCAGGTAAATAGAGCATTTTGAAGTTTAGGGGTACTTTTCAATATTTTGCTTGTAAAATGCTCGTCACTCAAGTTTCGTTTCCATGGTCTGAAACTCTCTTAATCACTTTGTATGGTGTTTAATTAGATACGTATAATATTCATAACCCATATAAATAATAAATTATGTATACCTGTATGCATAATGTATATCTCATAATATACAGAAAAACACTTGTAGTACAAAGGAGGAAGTAAGAAAACAAACCAAAATGTATAAAAGTTGTTCATATAATCAAAAAATGGTTATCAATAGTAGGTTCAAACAACAGTTACATTAAATATATTATATACAATTTATTTCATCAACTGCTTTCCTATATATTAAAAGCCGTCAATCTCATACTTTGGAAAAAGTTTCAAACAAGTCAAAGTCTTCACTATCATTTTAGCTTCTGTAGAATGTCTGAATTTTAACGAACTGATTTCCCACAAAGGTGGCATCCCACTATAATGCTACGATCAAAGTCACTAAGCTCCTTTGACTTACTCATCCTCTCACAAACGCATAAATATAACCTGACAGGTTCAGGTAATTCAACTTGTCGGAGCTCCAAGGTCTGTAGGACTTTATCTCCAATAATATGACCTGACAAACCACTACCAATACTTTTATAGCTTTCGGTTACGCATCAAATTACGTCACCTGCTAGATCCACTTCTTTAGGGAGGTGTCCGGATACTTTTGGCCAGATAATGTATAACATATTATTGAATATTAATGAATTATATAAATTATTAAATTTACTTAATGGGGTCAGTACCAAAGAAAAATTAAAGGTACCTGTGGTGATTGAGATCATGCTCATTTGGCGGGGCCTGGAACATGAGCAGGAACATTCGTTCCTCAGCTCCAGCAATGTCTCCTGGTGAAGATTTGGAGTTATAAAACACTTTGGCGATGTTTGTTGTTTCATTGGCATACCGCTGGAAACATTGTACTATTGCTGCTTTGCTTTTACCATAAATCGCTGACGTAGTGTCATATCCTGAGAAACTATGGGTGCAGAGAATGTACTGGCTGAATGATAAGACCTGAAGATATTGGGAAGAGTAGAGCCTGTGTTCTGTGTTGCCCCGTCTGGCCTTCATGAAAAACACATTCGTGTCTCGTGGGGTGAGTGCCACAAGTAAGACGAGCAGGTCTTACCCATCTACTATCACCACAGTTGAATGAGAGGTGTTTTGCCACCCACCTCTGACAGTACTGCAGTCAGCATCTCCTTTGGCTATAGTAGACTGTATACCTCTTGCACCCAAGGCCTGAACTAACATAGTAATGAGTTTGGTTTTGTTCCTTTCATTAGAAAGGAAGTTTTCCTGATAAACAGTAGCCACCATGTTCTTATTGAAGTCAATATCCACTGATGTTTTACTTGATGCTCTCCGATGTTGTTCGTTTCTTTCCGTGGAGTTTGTGTATTCATAACCATCAAAAACCACAGCTGAACTGCTGCCGTAATAGTTGATTATGTACAATACATATTGATCGCAGATGGAGGCGAAGGTGGTGTTGGTGTTCCACTTTACTCTGTGAAGCGGGAAGCCGCCATCGATTACCGTGAAACTGTTCTTCACATTGATCAGTTGATTACATTTTGGGAAAGCATCATACAGTGCTTACTTTTTGATTTATCTCATTATCCCCTCGGCAAATAGAGACATAGGGTATGGGGCTAACTCGTACGTTAGCAACTCCTCTACATCCCCTTCTTTCTTCTTGGTGATCAGAGTTCTTTGAAATATCATCAGAGGCTCTACCACCACTACCTCATCATTAACTTTGATCATATTGCTCATCGCAGCTAAAGGAACGACTCAGTCCTTCTTGGATTGTTTCTCTTCTGAGAAATTCATTCCAACAAAAGTGCTCATTGTGCAGGTTCCAATTTCCAAGGCCTGGTAGCAGTTGACGTTACTTGTTCCAATTACTCCCGTTGAAAGTGACATCAAACAATTACGTTCAGCAAAAGGCGGGGGATCAGCCAACCATTGAGCAAGCTTCCTTCTGTCTGGATCATCTCTGGTTATGCATGATGCTCGAAACTCAACATGTTGTTCTCTTGCAGTATGGACGCCACAAAACATCTCAAGTGAACCACGTATTGCTGTAGCTGTGCGTGCTCCCCCAACCCATTTCACCTACACCGAATCACTAAAGCCTCGCCCACGTGTTAATTCTCCTTCACTCTTCATGTCACACATGAGTGTCACCTCAATTGCCAAGTCAGACCACACACCAGCCATTGGTGGTCCAGTTCTGTTGACAGTGAAGTATCCACGATCTATAAAATCCTGTTTAAGTTGAAAGTGGTGAGTTGTTAGTCCCAGCATGTGTTGTACATATAGATGAGTACACTTTGCATAATGAAAATGCCCACTGGCATGGAAGTAGGGTATCATCATTTGGGTGCATGTCATATGATCTTCCCAGTTGCGCTGGGCTGCAATGAATTTTTTCATCAACACCACCATTTCAATGTACTGGACCCACAAAGCTGCTGTTGGCCCATTACCTTTGAGACGTGACAATTCATTGCTCAACTTCCACTGAATGCTGGCAAGGGAGGTATTTGTGGAAATGTGATGTGGAATAATTTCTACTAAGGTGTGAAGTAACTGAACTACTTATTCTTTTTCATATGGTGTGATATATAAGTTTTCCAAAATGATCTGAGCTAAAGTGACACTTTTATACATTTTTGTTTGTTTTCTTACTTCCTCCTTTGTACTACAAGTCTTCTTCTGTATATTATGAGATATACATTATACGTACAGGTATACATAATTTATTATTTATATGGGTTATGAATACTATACGTATCTAATTAAACAGCATGCAAAGTGATTAAGAGAGTTACAGACCTTGGAAACGAAACTTGAGTGACGAGCTTTTTACTAACAAAATGTTGGAAAGTGCTTCAAAACGCTCTATTTACCTTAAAACTTAAACTCACGGCGCAACAGTCCGATGTGGACCAGGGCTTGCGGTACCCATCTCCGCTTTCGTAACCGTGGGCTTGGGGTGCCATACAGCATATGTCTCAGTCAGGTGGTCAACCTGACGTGGGACCCCCAGAGTTTAGTTCCCAAGCATGCTTGGTCCTCATTTTATCGACCCACTGAAGGGATGAAAGACTTGAGTCGACCTTGCCCAGTCACAAGGTTGAACCCTGGACCTGTGGGATGGCAGCTTGACGCTTTTAACCACTACGCCACCGGGCTTTCTAACTATTTACCTGGTCAAGATAAATTAGCATAACTATATACAATTTTGAAGGAAATCTTTCGCTCTACAACTTTCTCTAACACGAGTTTTCTGAGAAATGGAAGGGAAAAGAGTTAGTAGAGGAAGTTTGACGACATACCTGAACCGCTATCACTTTTTTTTTTTAATTTTCATATTCAATGGTTCATATCTCGAAAACGGTAACACTGGGGTACAAGTATGGAAATACCATTTGGAAGGGAGTTTTATAAGCTTTAATTTTTGGATTTGACAATTTTCTGCGCGATGCACTGTTTTCGAGATAAACACCAAAAACTGAAAAAATTTACCTTTGGATGTATAAAATAAATAGCCTTTTGTTCAGCATGAAATATCTATTCTTCCCCTTGTCCCACTTATTTTGCTATAGGCAACTATGATTTATTTGCTGCTGCACATGGGGCAAGTGAGAACGCAAAACACAAAAACTTTAAATATTTATGACAAAAAAAGTTACAAATAGATTTTTTTAAAAATATAATTATAAATGTAGAACATAACCAAAAGTATGTTTACAAATTTTCATACAAATACAATAATTTGTTAAAAACTTATTTAGATTCAAAGTGGAACTATATGATTTTGTGTTCTCACTTATCCCACTTCACCCTATACTTATTTTTTAATTTTTTAAAGTGAGCAAAATAAGCTTTTTTTTTGGGGGGGGGGGGGGGCGGTGTCAGTTCTTATGTCAACTCATAGCATATCATTTTAATTAGGAATTTTCAAAATAAAACATGTATAATTATTTCAAATGGATTGCCAAAAAGAATGGTCTGCAGAAGATAAGAAAGATGATTATTTTGCCTCATAAAGATGAACAATTTTTCAGATTTTTGTGCAAGCCATTTGTTGCACTATAATTATTTCAAATGGATTGCCAAAAAGAATGTACTGCAGAAGATAAGATGGATGATTATTTTGCCTCATAAAGATAAACAATTTTTCAGAATTTTGTGCAAGCCATTTGTTGCAGTTCATAGGATAATAAGTTGAAATAGCTTGCTGTGATCTACTATTAAAATGAAAAGAGTTAAAAATAAGATGTCATTGTGATATTACAAGATCTTAAAGGGACATAAATATTAATTCAGTTTGAAGTAAAATGATGAAATAAGCAAGTTGATATAAGTATTCTGCATTTTAATATTTTTTTTTTTTTAAACTATATAAAACCTTAAAATAAATATTTTACTTTATTTCAAGTACTTAAAATGTGTCTTCTTGTCTTTGTTGAGGTTGGTGAATTAGCTAATAATGAGTAAGCATGTTTTGTTGAAGTATTAAATCAAAATAATAGAACAGTTACTTTCCAGATTATTAGTTTAGACCCTCATAGTTATATTTATGACAAGTTCTTTGGTTTCCGTAGCATTTAACAAAACAATATATGAGCACCCTTAGAAAGACACCCAGGAAACCATTTATTCAGTACAACAAAAACTTAGATATGAACTCAATTTTTCAATTCAGATGTTGCTCTTTTCTTACCTGGACATCTATTTAAGAATGTTTGATATTCTATCATTGTATTAAGTGTTATGTATAAAATATGGATGTAAAATGATATTTTCTTGAAATTTTGTCATTTCTCTGTTTGACAGTAACAACAGTTATCTTAGATTTGTTTTAAGTTCTCATGTTTCCTGTCTAATTTACAATATCTATCCGAGTGCCCAAAATCTTTTTGAGGTGTTTAACTGCTTTAAAGTGTTTTGGAAGAATAAACAGTTACTGCCTGGTAAAATCATATATATGTATATATTACTTAAAATAAATATTCATGGTAATTTTTTCTCCTTTTTTATTTTTAGTTTAAAAAAGCCATCATCATTAATAATCTGAGTAGGTTTAAAGTTTGTGAGATATCAAGTCCTTTTGAAAGAAGAATAACATCACTTGCATGGCATCCAAATTATCCTGAAATTTCTGTGGCTGGATCTAAAGGTGGTGACTTATTGTTACACAGTCTAAAAAAGGGTGCAGATGATCACTTTATCCCAGGGGTAGGTTTTACTTTATTTAGGCTGATTATTAATCTTCTTTTAAATATAAACCTGGTATCAAAATACCTTATACATGTACGTATACTACAATTCAACTTTTTCTTCTCCTCCTAATACTGATAAAATTGTACACCTCTATTAAAACATATATTTGCAGCATACAGGTAGCTGTGGAACTAGATCTTGTCCTTATGGGGATATCAAAGGATGTATTTTCTAAATTCTAAAATATCAAATGGTCTATTTTCAGTAGATGTATTTCTCTTGCCAAAAAAAACTTCCCACATAAAGTAGTTTTCTAAGATCATATTCATAAAGCTTTGGAAAAAGAAAAACTGTGTATTCATCTGAGTAATTTTTTTGAATATGCTTAGTTAAAAGTAATTTGCTTGCATAATTTATTTATGAGTAAGTCAAAAATAACAATTTTATTACAGTGTTGGTCATTAGACATGAGCATCAAATTTTAATAGTTAAAAAAAAATAGATATTAGAAGAGAACATCTTTATAGTTATTAAGTTTTCAGTTATTCATCTATTTTAATAGAAATAATGCTATACCCTATACCGTAAGGAGTAGCATCACAGTTACTTACACTGGAGAAACAATCCAAAAATAAAACAAAGTATAGGCATTTCAGTTTTCCCTCAAGACTTTTTTTTTCCTTTCAGAAATCCCGTTTTCACATCTGTGTGAAAACAGGACCATCATTAACATTTATGAATTATAATATTTATGTGTAAAACTATACACAGTCTTGCTGTTCAAAATAAGGTTAGAGCTGGGGTATTTTTTAACATGTATGTTTGAGTTCTAATTATGATTATCTGTAAAATTCATGTAGTTCTCTACCTGTTCATATTATGATAGGGCACCATTTTTGTAGCTTAAGGTAGAGTAAAGATTTAATGAACCAGTAGAAATAAAATACTTTCAATTTTGCAGCCCAAAACAATGATAACTTTGCAATACATTGGAACTTCAATGACAAGCAGTCACAAGATTTTTCGAGTAACCTTGCAATCAGCTGACTGTCTTGTCTAGTTAGGAAAATGCATGTCTTGTGAAATAGCCTGTGAGTGTGCTACCGCCTTTAATTATCTGAATTCCTGTAGTTTTTAATTTTTATTAGAAATAGGTGATTTAAATCACCTGCTCAAGTATAGAATATAAGAGAATCCATAAAAACCTTTATGTACACTAGAGGTCAAAATTGTAGAAACCTTTTGGAAAATATGTGTTTTTGAAGTTTAACAGCTTATAGCACTAGTATATTTTAAGTATAATACCAAGAATCATACATCATTACATTGGCAATTTAATTTAGAATATGATAAAGTGTACTTTATAAAAAAAAATTTTATTTTGAAAAAAATTTTGTGCACTGAGCTGTGAGAAAGTAAATTTCTTAGTTTCTCACAATTTCCATTAGTACTTTGTTAGGAAGCCTTTTGCTATAATTACAGCCTGGCAGTAGAATCCCATCGAGTGAACCAATGATGTTCAAGAGGTGTTACAATATGATACCTTGATTGTACAATTGCTTCTGTTATATTTTATTGTGTGGTTTCTTCTTACAAATGAGCTTCTTTAATCGACTCCAAAGGTTTTTGATCCTATTAAGGTCAGACCTGTTGCCTGGCCATTCTAGCATTACAATATCATTTTTCCGGAACCACTTTTTACACTTAATAGAAACATTACAAGGTACAGAGTCCTGGTGAAGTTTAAAAGTCTCATTATTATAGAAGAGGTCATGTGCTGGCAGTATCAGTTTTGACTCGAATATATCACTAATGTATTTTCTGCTATTTAAAGTGGCACTGATCACAGAAATTCTGCCCATACCATCATTCATACTGACATATTTCATTCTATCACTACCAAATATGGAGATTCTGATTTTGGTCACTCCAGATGACACTGTTCCATTGTTCGTCTGTCAAATTAATATGCTTTTTGGCCCATTCTAATCTGTTCTGCCCCTCCCCTTTTTTTCCCCCTCCCAGAGAGAGAGAAAAGCAGCTTTTTTTTCCTTGGAATTCTGGAGTTTAACCCAAAATTTTGAAATCTGGCGAACAGCCTCAGTATTTATGTTTACACCAATCCACATATATCATTTTAAACTCTGTCCCATGTGATGTTTTTCTGTCACTCAAACATAGTTTTTTCATTCTTTTATTACTGCATGGTGATGTGGATCTTTTCCTACCTCTAGCAGTTTGGTTTTAAATTGACTGAGTCTGTTAATACTTACTCCACAGTTTAGAAATTCTTGCTTTGGTTATGTTTCTACCTACTTTTCTTCTAATTTTGTTGTAAGTGTTACCTACACATAAAGTAATTATTTTGCACCTCTTTCTAGGTGACCAGTCAATTCTTTACTTTGCTCGTCATCCTAAACAAGTTATACAGCTTACTTGAAGAAATTACCGTGAAAAAAAATGCATAAAAAATAGTGACTAATTTAGTGATAATCAAACAACTAAATAGGATGTTTTACTGCCAGTTCTGATAGCAAAAGGTGTAAGCTTACTCATTGTAACATCTTATTAGATCCATTTTATGGCATCACAACACCTGATTAGCTCTCAGAGTAATCACTCTTTTTGGTCAGCAGTGTATTTAAGAATACCCTCTTAGAAGCAGACACATCTGTAGTTGGAGGGGGAGAAATCTTTTTCTGTTTGTCCTTGCTCCCTTCCTGCTTCTCCTGCTCACCTCTTAGAATGTATGGGCGTCTCTTTGAGACAGCCATCAATTGAGCAGGATATTGTCTGTGATTCTCTTTTGTGGCAAGGTCTCTTGGTACAGGCTTTCCTACACCAGGGGGATTAGAAACAACAACACAACAGAAATACCCTCTCTTTACATAAGACAGTTGTGTAATCTTCCTTCCTTTATTGAGCTATAACTTTTTATGTAATAAAGATAATACATCATGGTAAACTTCATTAGATTCTGTAAAAAAATATCTTTCTATTGATATATAATATTCGATTTTCTTGTAAAATAATGAAGTTGTACAGAATTAAACCTTAAAAATACACATTTTCTAAAAAGTTTCCACAATTTTGGACACTAGTGTATTATAATTTGTTACATAATATAACTTTTGCGATTTTTTTAAAAATTGTTAATTTTTTAAACTTTAAATAATTTTAATATTTCAGTAATGAAATTTTTGCTTTTTTAGGTAGGTGCTGGTGGATCAGTTCTGGGATTAAAGTTTTGTAATACTGATCCTTGTACTGTATATACTGCTTCAATGACAGGAAAAATTTGTAGGGATGATTTTCATAAACAGAATTCAAGAGTACTTTTGCATCTGCCATTAGCTTGGGAGTTAGTATTTGAATATTTTATATGTTTTAAAATCTTAATTTGTTTTGTTTAATTCTGTATTTTGCAGAAAGGTGTAGTTCTAAAACTGTGATCTTCAGATCCCTGGGTCAGAGAATTGATTGAAAAAAAAACTATTGTAAAGGCATTTTAATGATTTCTCTTGGCTAGTAATTGTAATATATTAACCTGATATTTTCTGTAATGAACTAAATGTCAAAGAAATAACTAGCCTCTGCTTATATATTTTCAAAGGTGTCGGCAGGTTTCAAAGTTTCAGATCTAAGTAATAGCTTAAAAAATTATTTCACCAAGTACTACATTATCTTGAATATATATTTCTGATATAACTATTATAAAATATCATTCTGTGCAAAACCCTTCATGTTCATTTTTTGATGTCTTTATCAGAGCTCATATGCAGACCGAAATTTCATTTAATCATCCTCATGTATAGTGCCTTCTGAAGATGCTAAGCCTTTTTGTTTCCAGGCAGCTGACTGCCATCAGTGCTTCTATCATTTTTTTGTTAGCATAAGCTAAATATTTTCTACAAAATGAAGATTCATGGGAGAAAAACATCTGCATCTTAAATGTAGAATATTCCTTAAAAAAATGTATCATGTCTATCAAAATCATTAGTGTGTGCATTAAATTTAGACATCTGGACAATCAATTAAGAATGTCTTGCGACCCATAAGAATACTGTAAGGAAAGTCTGGTTGGCTGTATGTAGTTAACTGGTTATTTTTAAGACTGAAAAGATAACAATGTGTCATGTCAATATATATTGTCATCATCACTACAAATCTGTGCTCAGATGGCAAAATGTTATGAGAAATTTACATGACAGCAATTCTAAGATTCATGATGTCATGAAAAATCAGTAATATGTTTTACATGAGCAAACGTGGTACCAATGCTTCAGAAAAATAGTTGGCTATTACTTATTAGTAGTTACAGTAAATAGAAAATATTGGCAAACGAGAATCCAGAATGTTAAAACTTAATTTTTTAAAGAAAAGTAACATTTTGCCATCTGAGCACCGAAATAATATATTTAAATATAATTTTAATGTTTATGAACGTTATTGAATTTGAATTTAGTTTTTGTAAAATTAGTTCATGGACCTCTTTGATTATCTTGAATTTTTTTTATATTTTACTTCAAGCTTTATATTTAAAATGGATTTTTTCTTTTAAAGGAGAGCTTTCTGTATGTGTGTAAGATAATGAAAACTTTTGTTTCTTTCTGTTCTATTTTTTCTTTTTTTTTCTGTAAATGCTTCACCTTTCCAAAATCATCAACTATTTATTTTCTTTTGCAGTAATTGGTTTACGTGTTTAGATATTTGCTATAATCGAAATTTTCTAATATCTGGAGATTGTAGTGGAAATTCATATCTTTTGAAAACTTCTGGAGAAAAGGTATTTTGTCATAAACACAAATTTTAAAAAAATAAATAAAACAATAAATAATTTTATAAAATCTGCATAATATGATGTATGAATTAGTGGTTAAATTGAATAAGAATTCTTTGCATCTCAAAACTGTGATAGTATCCTATTTTTCGTTTCTCTCTCTAATTATAGTTTTAAGGCATTTATTTTATTTTTTCTTCCTTAATTGTTCTCTAAAATTACAATTAGCTCCATTAATTCTTATCAAGCTTCTGTAATGAATGAAAAACCTCTGATAAAAGGGTGCATGAAAAAGCAGATGGTTAAGTATGATCTTCACTCTATCACTATAGTTGCTTTATTATTTAAACAAATTGGTAACAAATCATTTTTGTTCTTTGAACCAGTAAGCACCTTCTGAATAGAGTGTTTTTAAAATTTCATGTCCTTAAGCTCATTTATACAATAAAATCTGTGGGTTATGTTTGCCCTCATCATGAATTGTTTAGCAGGACACATCAAGTAAAAATGTAAAAGAAAAGTAATTCCATTGGAAGCATGTAGATATTTAGTGGTAGCAGCATATAATTCTCTTTCTTTTTTTTTCCCCCAGTCTACTATGTATAGCTCTTGTAGGATGCCACTATAATTTATAGTGTTACAACAAAATATGCATTAGGTATATTGCTTTGTACATCTTAAACTAAATAACTCACATCAGAAAGGTGTATCTGACAGAACTTTTATATATTGTATATTGTACTTTAAAATTTATTTTAAATATATGTGTATTGATTACATATTTGTTTTGATGGCTTTGCTAAAAAGTTATTTATGTGTTTTTATTTGTAATTTTCATTAATTTTTTTTCTTTTAAGTGAGTAAAAAAAAAGTAAAATAATTTTCTTTTGAAAAAATTATGTTTATGAAATTTTGATCTTGCATATTTCTGATTGTTAAATTACAATTATATCTCTTCAGGTTTGGAAGCAGAAGAAACTGCACACTGCCAAAATATCACACTGTGAATTCAACATGAATGACCCTAATATTTTTGTAACATCATCGGTAGATCGAACTGTAAAATTATGGGATTTGCGTAAAATTTCTGAGAGTGGATTGAAGCCTGAACCTCTCCTAAAGTTTGATTTTGATAAGGGAGTCAGTTCTGGTGAGTAAATCTTTTTAATGCATTCAATAATTATAGTGTGGATACAAAAGTTTAAATAGAAATCAAATCAGATCATTTTCAAGCCTGTAAGTAAAGCTGTCACTAACCTCTTCCATTTTTTGTTCAAGTCAAAAATTAATGATATTGTTAATGTTACTTAATTTCAAGCTTGAAATATACTTTTTCATCTTCCTCACTTTATAGCAAAAGCTAACAAGTTTCTGAATAGTCATAACCAAACCACTAAGAATGTCAGCTTAGATCCGAGTATGTTGATTAAATTACTTATTGAAAGTGCTAGTCATTTTGCATTATCATCTTAGGATATCATCTGTCTGAGCTGATTTAATCAATTTATAATTACTTCAGTAATAGTTAAGTAATTTAATGATGGTCATGTTTTGATCAATATTTTATACTTGAAACCAAGATATACATATTACAAATTTCTGATTTTAAAATATCAAGAATTTGAGGTTATTTGTTTTCTTGTAACATACTGACATACATAATGTATATACTCTAATGAAGAATTTTATTTTCACATATTTTTACTTTTTTTATATATGAATTCACTCCTGGTTATATAATTACTCTTATAGCCAGCTTCAGTCCATCTAACCGTCTAAATCTGCTGGTAACTGATCACCATTCTCAACTTCGAGTATACTCCAGCCCTTGTTGGAATCAAAATATTGTTATTGCTCATCCGCATCGACATTTTCAGCACATGACATCCATTAAAGTGAGTAGATATGAAGACCTTTTATTTGGTGGTAGTGTATTATGATAACTATTGTTTAATGAATCATTGTGAATATATGAGTCATTATTTTTATCGTAGGATTACATTCCTCAATCGTCCTTCAGAAAGCAAAATTTCAGGTGTCCTTCATTGTGAGTTATAATTTTGGCAGCATGCTAAACACTGTATTGCTTGGGCAAGCAATAAACAGTTAAACAGAAAAGTACCGAATTGCATCAAAATTTTGACATATATATATATGTTCAGTGGAATCTCGATCTATTGTTTTTCAAGGGACCGACTGAAATGAACGATAAATGCGGAAACATAACAAAGCAATATGATCGTTGGGACTGGATAAAATGAACGACACATATGGAAAAACGATGGATCCGAAAA
This sequence comes from Dolomedes plantarius, assembly GCA_907164885.2. NCBI lineage: Eukaryota > Metazoa > Arthropoda > Arachnida > Araneae > Dolomedidae > Dolomedes > Dolomedes plantarius. Next base: position 50,315,038 of record OU015491.1, on the reverse strand, counting down.
CGATCGATCGAGATTCCACTGTGTATATATATAAACATACGTACATATATATAGATACATATATATACATAACACATACATATATACAGTGGAATCTCGATCAATCGTTTTCGGATCCATCGTTTTTCCGTATGTGTCGTTCATTTTATCCAGTCTCAACGATCCTATTGCTTTGTTATGTTTCCGCATTTATCGTTCATTTCAATTGGGCCCTTGAAAAAACGATACATCGAGATTCCACTGTACTTACAAAAGAGGTAAGCAACGATAAGTAATCCTATGTTAATAACCCACTGTAGTTTCATTAGAAGAGACTACCTGAATTTTTTTTTCCTTTTAATTGTTGATCAATTTGTATTAAATTTAACTGAGAAATTTCTTACTGGAAAATATTAGAATTATTGAAGATAATATGAAGTGCAAAATTTAGTGTAGAATGTGAGCAGTTTTGTGTAGTATGCAATCATCAGTAATGCAGACAATTTCAACAAAAATTTCTTGACATATCTATGGAGGCTGCAGAATATTCAGGATTCATGTTGATTATTTATTATGAAGTCAAGTTGTATAGTCATTAAATTTAGACTGTAGAATTGCTAGGTTTTCTTTTTATATGTTTATTACAATAGATGAGAAATTTTCTGTATAGGGTCTTTAAAAAGTCCTTGGGCACCATTTTGTTGTCTTTCAGTGTCAAAAGTAACTTATTTCTTCTTTCCGTAAGATTAAATCAGTGTTCAAAATCTTTTAGCATTAAATAGATTTTTTGTGAATGTGATATCTTTTATCTACATTTCTGTTAATCAGAGTGACCTCTTTTGTCAAAACTGGGTAAGAAAAGAAATATTTGATTAAAAATATTACCGAAACTAATTTTTCAACTTTACAGTCAGGCAGAATGTATCGTGGGAAAGATATTCTGATTCTTAGACGATTGGTAAATTAATCTTCAAGCATCAAAATATATATTCCCCTTCAAATTCTTAGTTTTATGACAACTTGAACTTAACAAGAAAATGTTTTACAATCCAACTTTTTCAATTGTTAGTACTTCAATTCAATTACATATTCAAAACTATTATTTTGGTTTGAACATTCAGTGAATTTGGGACTTGAAACCTCAGGTTATGAAAAAATTGGTTTTCAGATAGAAAACACATTTTCCTCTACATTTGAATTTGAGTAGAAGAGAACAATTAATGATGTGCATGTTTACTGATATTTCGACTTTTACTCTGTGTTTATTTCATCTTCTCACAGTGTTATTTATATACATAACAAGACTTGTTTCCTTATAGTGAAGCATGTTAGTCAAACATCTGCTTGATAAAGATTGTAAAAAATTCTAAAATACTATTTTATTTATGTGTGTGTAAGTTTATTATTATCAAAAAGAAGTGAAATAACAAAACCCTTTAATCAGTCAGATAAAAGTATAAAGGAAAAATTATTCTGAAATATAAAGAAATAATTTTAACATATTGCATAAAAAAATTTAATTAAAATTGAAATTGTTCTTTATTTAGGCTATTTTTTTTCTTCAACTTTTAAGTTCATTAAAAATGCAGTTATTACATAATGTAGCTTATTTTAGGCTATATGGCATCCTATGGAAGATATTATTGTTGTTGGTCGCTATCCTGATGATAATGTTCAAGTGGGTGATCTTCGCACTATTGATTTTTATGATGGTTCTACTGGAGAATTGATACACCAAATACGCTCACCCTCTGGAAATATTGTATATGTATGTATATTTAATTGATTATTAGCTACTTTGAATTGCTATTTTCTAACTTTGAACACATTGATTTTTGTTTGTTTTTTTCTCTTGCAGTATAGATAAAAAAAATTAAATATAAATTTATTTATTATGCAAGATATGAATTAAAAATTGTCTACCTATTTTTACCTTACTGATATTAATCACTGTAACAGGTATATTATTTAATTTATTCCTAATTATTAATAAGACCTTAAAATTATTAGTTATGTGCACAATAACATAATTTCAGGAATATGGAATTTTTTCCTATTCTTTAATAATTCTAATTCCTCATTTATTAAGATAATAATTCTTATTCACAAATTCTTATTTTTTCCCTTTTCTACTTTATCTGCATTTATGCTTTTAATTATGGAGTATTTTTTTATTTTCTAAAAGTAATTGTCTTCTCTCTTTTTTAGTTAAATGCTATCAACAGCACAGGAGATACTATTCTTTCAGCTGCAGGTTTGTAACCTCAATAATTATAGTAATAATTTGTTTCATTTTTAGCTATTGTTTTAACGCTTTTATTGTAACTTAAGAAACTTCAGCAAGACTATTCTAAAAATACATACTTTGAAAAAAAAATTGATAAAATGGAACAGTGATTCTCAACCTTTTTTTCATTATGGTACACTTTTAATAATTAAAACAATTGGCGGCACGCACACTAACATTAAGATAAATTTGATAGAATTTTACTTGGATAATTGATTGATGTACCTATAATATATTTTGTAAAAATAGCATACAAAATAATTTTCATTGAAATATAAAATGAAATTGCATTACAAAGTAAACAAAATGTTTATTTAACCACAAATTACATTTAATGCGAAATTTGAGCTTGTTGTTTTTTGATAACTTCATATTTTGGCATAAAAATGATAATGCTACTTTCATTTTGTGATCCAGAATTACCAGCTACCATTCCAGAATTGTAATATTCATGTGCATTGGTTCAGCCAGTCCCCGCGAGGAAGGTAGAACTGATTGAACTACTTGCCTGACATCGCTTATGTATGGGTATTCACAGTGGCGGCACATTTCACGAATCTCGTGGCACGGTGGTTGAGAATCACTGAAATAGAATTATTTTTACTATTTTAGACTGTTCTTTTAAAATCATTAAAATATTTAAATGGCTATTTACACTTCAAAAATTAACTTTTTATAATTTTTTTTTTGCTTTTGGAAATTGATATATTTCAGCTATCATTTACATTCACTTTTTTAATTGAAGTCCTTTAGCTTTAGGATTAATTACATGTTAGGAGGCTTCTGTATTAAAGTTTGGTTTTAGGTATTTTTTTTCCTTTTTGTACCTCTACATAATTCAGACATAATATTTAATGTGTCACTAAGTATTTTATTGTTTTTTTTTTTTAATTTATTTGTAAATTTTTATCAAAATTTCAATAATCTCTCATATCAGTAATTAAAATATTAATTTTATATATAGGACACCAGGTGGTATACATGCAGGATGAAAACATTTTAAATGAAGTTGATTACCATGGATCTGATGATGAATCTGAGAGTACTACTGGATTAAAATTAAATATGCTTAAGAGGAAAACAAGAACATCTGCAAAAGCTAACGGAAATATTAGTTGTAAAAAGTCTGTTAAAAGCACAAAGTCTGTTTAGACTAGACAATTCAAATATATGCTTACCTCAGTTTATTCTTTTTTATAGATTACTGTAAAAACGAGACTAAGATATGTGCCTAAATCAAATATGCTATTAAATATAATTTACATTTGCTTGTAAATTGCCTTGGCTTTAGCACGCATACTTCTGATCTTCAGAAACCAGCATCAAAATGCCCCTCATCCCAGCCTTGCATGATGAGAAAATGTTAAATATTATGTACACAAATGTTTCGATTTTTACAGGTTTTATCCTAGAATTGAAACATATAGTTTTAACATCACATAATTTATTTGACTTTTATCAATTAATCTACTGAAGTACAATTTTATATTTTTGTTTATGTAATGCCAAGTCACGTATTTTATGACTGATATCTGTTCACTTGCCTATATAAAGTGTGATTTTCTAATTCTTTAGCAGCTAATGGTATGCTAAATTTTTAGGAATTTTCAATCATGAGGATGACTTAGTTGATAAAATAAACATCACAGTAAATATAATAATTATACGGTGAACAAATCTGACAACAGAACTTGTTCACAAATGAGCGAACATCTCAGATCATCAGTCTTCTCTTTTGTGTTATAGACAAGGGCTGTGAAATTAATGACATACATTACTTTATGATCCCAAATATTTAGTGATATGTGCAGCAACATTATATATTGTTATAAATTAGTAGTTGAAACAAAATAAAGACTACAAAGAAGAAATCTAAGAAACTTAGTCTGGTTTTTACATTTAATACAGTCTATCTTTCTAGTTGGCAATTTTAGAAGTATTAGATTATTTTTGATACATATTGTAAATAAAAATATTTTTATATAATGTTACAATTTTTTTACTTTGTTCTATTGTTGCTATTGTTTTGTTTTATCAAATGCTCTAACTACTTAAGCATGTCATACTAAGTTCTTTTTTCAGATTGAACAGGAAATGTTGTTTAAAAAAAAAAGTTTTGAAAAAAAACTAAATTTTTAATGCTTTTAGGTCTCTGTACTATTTTGCTTTTTCTTTATGGAAATAGCCTATGCAAGTACCTAATCACTAACATAGAAACTACCAGCAAGTACAAATTTTAAAATGTTTCTGCTAAGCAAAATTTGTATTCCATTTTGACATAAACTCTTTAACTACAAGGATGCAATATAGGTAATTTCACCACTAACATTACATTATAGTATTTCCCTTTGTGATTGCATTCAGACATTACTAAAATGGTGGATTTTCTCTTAATTTTAACCTGTGGAGGATTATGTTTTATGGCTTTCAAGCCTTTTATATAGCTTGTCACTCTTAACAGGTTAATAAGAGGCTTAGTGTTACTCTGAATAACTTACTTCAAAACAATATGGTAGACAAGACCAGCTAGTTCATCCCTTGCAATTCATTACTAAGCTGTAAGTATTGTTTTATTACAAATACAATCTACTTTTCATGTTAAACACTAAAATTGCTTAATTTTTTTTTTTTTTTTTTTAATTTAACTGTGTCATATTTTATAGCACTAAATGTGCTATTTTCAAAAGCACTAGATAAATATTTATTGTACCATCACTAATATGTTAAATTCAAATTTCAATTGCAATGTTCACCTACAGACAAGATATTTTACAAGTGGTTAATTTTTACAAGTAGCCCAAATATTAATTAATAATAATTTGATAATATATATGAATGTTATGTCATTGAACTATTTTAAACTGCTCAAAAAAGAAAAAAAAAGTTTCTTAATTTATGCATTAATTTTTGCATCTTTAATAATACATATTAATATATTATAAAATCAACATCTTTGAAGTAAGAGTTAACAATTTATGTTAAAAATGTGAGGTGTTTTATTGAAATTATGCAATGCATCAGTATCAAGCTTTCTCCTATTTTCTTTCTTTTTTTCTTTTGGATGCTTCAACATTTCCGACAGATTTATTTCAGTTGTATGTATCTCTTCACTTTTCATTCCACCAACCTGTATTTAAAAATAAAGCCCACATCCTTTTGTACCTCAATTTTCATCCCCGAAGGGTTACAGAAGCAAAGCTGAGTCATAAAAAATACTCCAACTGATTTTACAAGTCAGAATCATACATATCATGACATGGTATGTGCTTCTGGTGAATTTCATTGATCCTGCAAGTTAAATACATGTTGATTTTTGCAGTTCTCCAATATGTTCAGAGTTGGCTAGTCTAAGGAACTAGCACTAAAAACTGTAATTGTGAAGCGATAGCAATACACTTACTTCTCTCCAGAACCCTGTTAGAATTATTAAGTCCCTAGGTGGTGGTAGTTTTTTTTAACTGAGATTTTACAGAATGTTATATTGGTTCATTATATACTTTACTAAGTAACTTGTTATGTTTTTGTTTTGTTTTTTTCTCCACATATCATAGCAGAGCAAGTTGAATTATAATTAATGTTTATATCAAATTTTTTATTTAGTGGTGACATTTTGAAAATTGCATTAATTTAACTTCAGTAAGGGTGTAATTTTTTTTTTAAATTGTAAAGACTGCATTCTCTACATAATTTGTAAATATTCTAGTAAAAATGTATAAAGTCAGTTATGTGTAGTTAATTCATAACATGTGTATATAATTTTAATTTTATTTGTTTTGTTTTATGGTGTGGAAGAAAATTTTTTACTAATAAAATGTTTTATAAAAACTTAGTTGTTTGAACTCCTCTAAGTGATACATTTAGAACTGTCTAAAGTCAGACAGTAGCTGAAATTCAATACAAAATAATAAAGTATACTCCTTTAGTCTTATAACATACAGTTTTACAGATAAAACAAGTACAACATTAATTTTCGTGGTTATTTTAATTTTAATTATGAAATAAAAAGTTAGTATCATAGCTAACAAAATCTGTATTGTATCTACTCAGCATATACTGATGATTAGAGATTGAGTTAAAATAAAAAATTTAAAAAAAGTAAAATTTGTCTAAAAATTAAATAAATAATGCAATTATAAAATTTCACTTACTTTAATATCAACATTTATTATGCATATTATATACTCTTTAATTATCAGCAGCAACAGTTTTCATCGAATGTTACTAAATATTACTCCTTCTCCCTATTACTTTCAAATACAATAAAATATTTTTTCCTCTAAAGGAAAACTTAAAATTCTCTAAATTTTTATCATCAAATAATAATGTAGATAAGATTTCCTTATTTACATGCTTCATTGTTTAAAGAAAAATTTATTTAACTGATAATTTTAGGGCAAGTGATCTAAATTAATTTAAACCCCCAATGATAAAGTTTTAAATTCAGACATTCAGGTAGCAAGAAACAGATAATGAACTTGACAGTTCATCATTGTAAAATTTTAGTAATGAAATAAACAAATAAATATTCACTCATACATGAATTATGTATTAAAAACACCAATTTATAATCTTCCTTAAATTAAATTGATTACTCATTTTCTGAAAGCACTTTTATTATAAGAAAGGAAATGATTCAGCATTCTTTCTTAAAATATTAGAATTCTAAACCATAGAAACCCAATGATTTGGATCTTTTTGCTGTGTTAAAGTGCAAGATATTAGTAAAAACAAAAATTTGTCATTTTATGTGTTAAATATTTTATTAAAATTTTATAAACAGAAAAATCTACTACACTCTAACAAATTTTACAGTAAAAATGTTTTAAACAAATCAAAAATGTGTTGAAAGTGGTATAAATAGTTATATTGGTATGTAAGTAAATATTTATTGCCTTCATTCATTTGGATTTTGAACGACTATCAGGAGATATTCTTTATCTGAAAAAGATAAAAATGTATTTCACTTGTCAGTTTATGCATTTTACATACTGCACATTTTTATTAATAACATAAATAAAACACAAAACAAGATGATCTAATAACTAATATAGCAACAAATGTTTTCAGTCATTAAGTTTCTAAGTAAAGGTGTGTAGATATTAAATCATTCACAGTAAATACATTGAACAATAAATGAAAACAGTCAGAATTATAGCACCGTTCTAAAGGTTTTTATTTTATTACAATAACTTCTTTATCGATTTTCATCAAACTAAAGTTTATTTACCAGGAAATTGTATGGCTGTGATGTTTTTTAAAAGTAGAAGTTGAATTCAAAGCACAAGCTCAGTTAGAAATCTATGAAAATAGTGGTTACTTACTATGTACAGTACACAAATTCTTATCTTTCATCAGTTTGTGCTGTCACTTTTGGCATAACTATTTTAGTTACCGCAAAGGAATAAAACAATTTTATTTAGGTAAGAGTTTTTCAATTTTTATTTTATGTTACACCAAATCCATTCAGTAGGTGCATTATTTATCTGGAGATTTTGTTCTTGCTTTTATACACCTTTGATAAAGGGATGAATACTTCTTAATGTTCTCCATTTCTTACACATTTCATTTTCTTTAAATTAAAAATTTGGTTAGAATTTAACTATGGAAAATGCATTTTAGTTTTCCATTATGTCTTGAAAAACCTTGTTAATGAAAATATGCATTGTGAGAAGGGATGGGAGGGGGGTACAGGATGCATGGAAACCATTAAAGGAGGTTACAACTCAAAAAAGGTTGGAAACTCTGGCCCACAAAAGTAAAATATAAGTACATGTGGCAGGGGAGTTGATGTGGTCAGGAGCACATTGCAGTGCACTAACCACATCAACTCCCATGTGTGTTTTGTAAAACTGCTCCAATTCCTCCTTGTCAGCAAAAATAAGCAAAGCTTGAACCCCCTGTCCTCCTTTTAATGCTTACTTAATACTTGAACCACCCCATATGGGACTCTTAAAGAAATCCAAATCTAGTTTTCTACAAAATTATTACTTTTACTACCAGAAATTATAAGATATGACAAATTTGAGGCAGCAAATATTGCTTGAAAGTCTACTAATGATGATTCAATCCATAATCCCTGAAGTTGACAAAAGTGTAACCACGGGAAAATGCTTGAAAAATCTTGAAACTGATGATGGAGATAAAAATGTAATATAATAAACTGAAGACCTCTCAAAGTAAACAGGACATTTCAAAAAGTTTTTAAAAATTGGGGGACTATGATAGACTTAGTTAAATTAAAATACATACAGAGAAAATTCTTTCTAAATCAAGAAATTCAAAACACAATACTTATGAATAAAAACAAATTTATAGTGTACTTTGCAGACTTTCAAAAAAATTAAGTAAATGACGACACATTTTAGAAATTTGTACATGAAATTAAACACAATAATTTATCACTCATGTTTAAGATGTGATATTACTAGATATCACTCTACTTAAATTGTACAATAAATCCCTGGTATTAAGTGAAATAGAATATTTGTAAAAATTTTTCAAAATAGAAATCTTGTAAAGAACCAACTCATAAAGGCTAGTTTAAACTCAAAAGAAGATACCTCTATTTCTTAGCCCATAGAGTTAGCTACAGTATAAATATTAATTCAAAGGCAGCATTATCATGTTAAGTTTATAAATTTCATAAATTAAATACATAATAACTAAGTAAAGGAAGACTTGGGGTACTGTTAGATTTCTCTTTCAACAGATTTCTTCTATTAGTTTAAATTTCATTTTAAAACTATAGATTTCTAAATTAGCTCAAAAGTGGATTTTTTCCACAATAATCTGAAAATTTGAATAAAATTCATATTCTATAAATTACTATAATATTTCTATCAATAACAAAATAAAAATTCATTGCATATACTTCACCTGGAGCAATCAAAATTTCATTCTTCTTTGATCGAACTCTTAAAAATGTAAGTTCATTTGTGTTGTCTAATTCTTTTACTGTACGTCGAGCTTTGTCTATAAGATGTGAAATTAAACCAGCATATTCTACTGTAGTATTATTGTCCATTGTTGATTTGATCGGAATTCCTAAGCATTAGAAATACATTAGAAAATATAAATTGACCATCAAAAATGTAACTCTAGTTTAAACTTAAACTTGAAAATTATTATAAAAGAACAAGTCAAAAATTCTTCAGAGGTCACCTAAGAATTACTGATTAATATGAATTAAAATTTATATTTTACCATCGGAGTTTAATATGATGATTCCCATAACACCTTTATGTGACTGAATTCTTTTTATAGTTTCATCAACTTCAGACTGAAAATATAACACATAAATTAGTTGACTCATTATGAAACTGATTTAGAATTAAGTTGCTAACAATTATTATTACAATTTTTTTTTAAGTAGTTGTTTATTTGAAATAAAAAGATACAATACATTTTTTTTTTTAATCTCTACGTTAATTTTTATGGAAGTATAACAATTACTTTTAAAAACAATTCCTAGTTTATAACAAGATTTTCTATAAAAAGGAAAAATAAATGATTTCATATAATAGAATCAAAATATAAAATATCCAACATCCTATAAAATATCCAAGTTCCCCTGTGGGGTAACTGACTCGGTTAGGTCTCCTAATGAAGAGACCTGTTGATTAGCTCGATATATTTTTTGGTTTTTTATATTCTGATTCTATTATTGCTACAGAATCTTGCATTTATGCTGTGTGGAGTGCTAATTGAAGATTTCTGTTAATTTTTTCGACTGTCTGGACCTTTTTCCTGGAATTTAATCCTTTGCTTTTTTTTTGTTGAATTATTTACATTTCACTTAAATGATTTCATATAGTCTTTACCTAAGAAATTGCAGATAGGTACAGCATACTGCCCCTATTATAATAAGTAAAAAATTTATACAGCCTTGTTTTTTCAGGGCAATTGAAATTTCCCAGCTTTTCTCTGCATAGAGAGAAACATAATTTGCTGTACATCAGATAATTATGTTTTAACAAGGAATTTACACTGAATAAACAAGTTACAAAATAAATCAATAAATTTTTCTGGTTGATTTGATTCTTAAAGCCTAATACTGCTGGGGGTTTTGTTTTTTTTTGGTTTATTTGTTTGTTTGTAATTTTCAATACTAAATTTAACTGTGTTTCTATCTTTTTTATCTATAGCTAACCAATCAACAGCTGATTTAGAAAATATCTCCAGCATACCCAGTAGTTGTTTACCCTCTAGGGCTCCTCAAAATGAGGGATTCAATCACGAAAGATCTTGGATGCTATGTCAGGCCTAGTTTGGTGCGGAGCATTGAAAGTATACCTAGAAGCAAAACAATATCCAACATTTCGAAAATTGCTGCTGACATTGCTAGAATTTTGACTGCTGACTGATAATTTTCAGTCAATCAACCTCACTCTAATAATAACTGTGCCTCGTATGATTTCTGATTCAAACAGAAAGAAGACGGGTAAATTTATAAGAAACACCTTTGAGGAGATCACTATAATGCAAAAATAAGCACCTCAGCAGCAGATTAATTATTAGCTTCACAGCAACAGCTACTATTGCTCAGCTATAATTGCTCAAGTCAAAAATTCAAATGCCACCAATTACAATTATTACAAAAGTGCATATATGAGGTTCTAGATATTTTTCTAGTAAGTGACTTGTATGATATATATATATAAAATTTTTATTTTTTATCATCCTCTAAATGTAAACAATCCTTCCTTATAGTAGATCACTCCAATAGTGTACCAAATTCAATAGTTTAGGTTGAATAAGGATTTACCTCAATAATGGATAACTTACAAAGCCACCTTAATAAAAAATCTGAAGAGAAATTCAGCATGAGATTATACTACAAAGAAAATCCTTCACATGAACAAATTTCAACTACTTATACTATAGGCATAGTTCCACATACATAAAAATCTTAATACAATAAGGAGTTTCAAAACAAATCAGTTTATTTTTAATGTAATATTTATTACTTAAAATCTAAAGTTTTGTTCCTGTGATATATATATATATACACCAAACCCTTGTCTATAATAGTTTTCATTATTAGACTAATAAAATAGCTGCTTCTTTGAGAGTGAGTAGTATCATGGATGTTTTCAGATAGGCTACACAGAAATTTGCTCAAGACAAGAATAACTAGCTAATGATCATGAGTTCATCAAAATGCTAGAAATACAGGATATTTCAATTTAGTTCCCTCTCTCCTTATATAAACCCTTTTTTAATAGACTAAATCTAACAATAATTTTATTTAACTGATGAACTTAAACTCTCATATATACAGGGATCACACACTTTATAAAAATTTTAGGGTTCTAGAAACTCATAAAAGTAATTATTTCGGGTTTCCTGATAAAATTTCTACGTCTTTATTTAATAATTTTCAAAAATAATGAATATAATATAATTTTAATATTTTCTTAAATTTAATAATTTAGCATATTGTACTAATAAAACTGAATTGCAAAACATTTTCCTACTTTCTCACTGATTTTTACACTAAGCTTATCAAGAAGAAAATGAAGATGCTAACCTCACACAAGCTTCTTCAGAAGTCAAGGTATTCAATTTTATGTGTTTCAGAAGAATTTTTGGATATAGGTAATGACATTTTATTTTATGTTCTTTCCTTATTTACACATTAAAAAACCAAACGTGTTTTTATGCACGTTTAAGAAAATGTTTGTCTTTATTACCAGGTTATTTTTCAGGTAGACAATACATGACATATATAAGTTTAAAAGTTATATTTTGTTATCGGCAGTGTAAAAGCCAGAATGGCTTTTAAAAGTGAAAATTCTAGTTTTGTTGCACTTAAGAATCAGTGACTTCAGCCTTTATTTTTTTCCCCCCTTTCTGCTGGTTTAAAACATAGCTTGCCAGAGAAACATAAATAAGATTACTAAGTTAGCAAAAATTCAGAATGTCACCTATGGGATATAGGATTTTGATATATTTTTTTTTTTACCTTTACCAGATCTTAATTATTTTTATATAAAACTTATGAGCTTTTCTTGAACAAGCAGAATGTTTTGTAATTCTTCAAAAAGGTAACTCTTTTAATACAGTTAAAAGTTAAAGGAAGAGAAACTTTTATCACTAATGAATTAGCAATCATATTTCGACAAGTATTACTTCTTAGATAAATGAGTAAACAACTGCATTCTTACATAAACCAGAACACAAAGTTTAAGAAGAAGATTAAAAAACCTGTCCTAAAGGACATGCTGATTTTTAAAAAGTTTTCCTTCATGTAAAAAGTCAGCTAGGGAGAAGTCAGTTAATCATGTCATATAACACAGCAATGTAACCCCTCAGTAAAGTTTTAATTTTGAATTGGAAAATATATCTTAAGCTATGTTTGAAATGGCTGTAGAATTTGTATTTTGACAAATGACAAACATATGTTGAGAAAAACAATTTTTTTTTTTAACTCTCGGGAAGAAAATATTGTAATTAATGACAAGTGTAATTTTAAGAGTTTTAGCTCCTTAAAACTGGTAAAATTCAACAGCGTTATATCCTTGTAATATCAACTGGAGTGATTTCGAATCAAATCAACGAACAATACGATGACATAAAAAAAACTACATTTTGAATCACTGAAGAATGAAATATAATCTCCAGAACTATACATAAATTATAACCGTTAATATTTTAATGTCGGCTCCTGACCAACTAACACAACATATTTAAATTCCATAAACATACATTAACAGAGCTTTTTTCCCACCCATGACAATCGTAGCTGATGTAAGAAATGCCTCAAAATGAAATCAAATGCTTTGAATACTATATCATACAACACAATATAATGCATAACATGCATTTACTTATGTTAAATAATAAAAATCATACTATCGTAATTAAATATTTTTATACAAAAATTTTTGTTTTCAGGCACACATACTAATATCAATCATGCTGATTTGTTTATTTCAGGGCAGATTAAAGCAGCAAAATAATGATCTAAGTTCTTAAACTAATTGTTTATAATTAAAAAAATTACTCACAGCCATTATATTTTTTATAACTGCTCAAAATCAAAATAATGTCTATAATTTCGCAAAAGTTCCAACGAGTAAATGAGCGTTT
>OU015491.1:50215948-50301181 GCA_907164885.2 Dolomedes plantarius | reverse complement strand
TTCTCTGTTACTTTACCATGATTAAGCTAAAAATTGAGAAATTTAGCATTTAATGGTTGAGTATACACATGAAACTGAAGAGTACTTACATTAAAAGTGCCGACTATAATATTAGTGTTCCAGGGTAGAAAGGAAAATGTGTAAAAAATGGGATCCTGTTTTCTCCATAATGTTACGGTTACTAATTGCCCACGGCATTATTTTTGGAAATAAATAATTGTCCATGTCATCATTGTTAGATACTAATGAGCAATAACCAACTTTATGCTAGGATCTAACTGCTATGGATAATAAGCAATTATTAATAAAACAAAGAAATTCAAAGGAAAAGCCACTACAAAATCATTTAAAAGTTATGTTAGATGTAAATGCATTTTGTAGTTGTGCAATAATAAAAACTATGCAGGCTCTAACGATGCTCTCACTATGGGTTATGATTTAAATAAAACTTAATGAAATTAAATTCTCCCCCAAAAAGCTGAAAAACAAAAGCCTGAAAATGAAGTTAAAACAGGATATAAGAAACAGGGTAAAAAATTAAAATCTTTAGATAGGTAAAAACGACAGATTTAGAGCAATTAAATTATTTCCTTAATGATGAGAAATATAAAATATTTCCATAACCATTGCAAAATTGAAACCATCCTCATTACAGAACGACAAAAATACTGGTTACCTCTGAAGAGGAGATCCCGAGAAACTGGTCACTCGGGGAGAAGTTTTTTTTTTTGATGAAGGGTGGAACGTTAAAGCGAAGGTCAACGGAGAGGAAGAGAGGATGTCACCAAACATCCCCAATTTTTCGCCCAAATATCGGCATTTGTCCCAAGGAAGAGTTGAACAGTGTTTTTCTGCCGATTGGGCAATGGTTTAGTCAGTGGTCGGCAAACCATGGCTCGCGAGCCACCCGTGGCTCTTTGGCCCCTTGGTGTGCTCTTCTACAAAATACCATGTGCGACGGCGCACGTACAGTGAGATTGAAACTTCGTGATGACTGGTTTTCTTATTTCTCTTTTTATTATTACCATGCTTTCTTGTTTGTGTGTGTGTGTGTGGGTGTTGTTTGTCCGATACAAATCTTGCAATCGATTTTTATCAACTTCCCGACTAGCTAGACATTTGAAACTTTTAGAATAGCTCAGAACATGATGACAATGCATATTTTAATACGTTTAGCCATCTTTACGCAGAATTGAATTCTTCTTCAGTAATTTTGTTTTGTAGACTGGTGCAGCCATCTTTCGGCCGGGACGGGAACGAAAAGTTAAGCGCAAGTTAACTTCCAATTAACTTTATTTTCTTTCAAGTTGATGGGATAATTCATCAAAATTTTTAAAAAGTATTTATAATACATAGAATGTCACGTTTATATGATTCAACAGAAAATTTAAAAACATGGTGCATAAAAAGTTCTTTTTAATCTTGTAATTATCACATACTTAGTGATGTTTTAAGTGTCTTTATCGTTAGGCGAGTGCTCTGAAGCGACTTAATGAGAAAACATTTCTAGAAAGATTAAACGTCAACGCGTATTGTCAAGTTGTATCTTTGCATCGTGTTTTACAATGTATTACTTCCGAGAAGCGTGTCCCCGTAGAAAACCTAGACTAGTCAAAATGGTCTTCGAATATAACCAACCAGCAAGTCGAAGATCTTAAATTAGGTTTCAGCTTTATCAATAGCAATTGATGAGTCTTATGACATAAATGATACAGCGCTAGTTTCACTTTTTGTACAATGTATTTCATCTACGGGTCCTAAAGAAGAACGTTTAGAATTATTGTCACTCAAAGGTCAAAATGTGGAGAGGATATAGCAAATGCTGTAATTAAGTGCATTGAAAAACATATTCTACTCGATGAAATTGCCTCAATTTCAACAGATGGGGTGAAAAGTATGACCGTCGTAAGAAACGGGTTTTGTTGCTATTTGAGAGAAATTCATCTAGACCAGGGGTTTCAAACTTACAAGTGTCCAAGGGCCGCAATTTAATCACGACCATACCAAGACTTTTTTTTCTTGAGGGAAGGGGATTTGGAGGATTTGTGCTATAGTATATACTATGAAATTTTTAAAAATTTGAGGATGAACTCCAACAATGACCTTGATTAACTGGCCCACTTTCGTTAAATTACACAGAACACACAAAAAAAGTCAAAGAAGTGGGTCAAATAAGAAGTGTGTGTGTGGGGTATGAAATAGAACATGAGTGAACACCCTACTTTTCATGGAATTCGAGGAAAATAAATCTTTTTTTGTAAATGAACAGCATTGGAAACAAAGATTTTTACAAAAAACATTTTTCGGTAACTAAGAATATCTAAATTGATGCTGCAAATTATTTTCCTAGAAGTCTTCGCGGGCCGCAAAAAAGCCACTGTGGCCGCATGCGGCCCGCCGGCCGCCAGTTGGAAACCCCTGATCTAGACGCAGTGGACACGCGAAGCAATTCTAACGACACGCGAGACGATCACATTGTTTTATCATCCATTTAACTTTCAAATTTTGATTTTCATTCGTCGGACTGAGAGATCTATAATCTAATTTGTACTAGAAATAATTAAAAAAATAATGAAATTAATTTTTCAAAGAAATACTATTTGACGAAAGATTCTTAGCTATCAGTCAAGTTTGGGGCATTCCTGCCTCCAAATCTTAACTTTTTTGGTTGTGGGAGCCGCCAGGTTCTAGCGCTCAATTCCGTAACACTTAGAAAAAAAATTACATGATCTGGAAAATTGGACGAATATATTTTAACAACAAGCACTGAAAATATTATTTTAACTGAATGGAACTCATGCCTAATTCGCTAATGTCGATGGAAAACTTAACAAGAGATCCTTTGATAATGTTTGGATCAACCTATGTTTGTGAACAGTTGTTTTCGACAATGAATTTTATTAAAAGTAAGAATAGAATCGCCTCGGCATCGACTTATCCACTGCGTGTGTATGATTAAAAGTTACCAAATATTGAACTACGTAAAATAAATTATCGTCTGAAAGACAACAACAAGTGTCACATTAAGCCAATAATTTTTGTACTTATTTCTTCCTGATACGGATGGTTTTAAACAAATCATAATAAAAAATTAAATTTGTTATTTGTTTTAAATATATATCGTATAATTTTTTTAATTTCCGAAGGTCTTCCAAAGACAAAAAAAAAAAAAAAAAAAAGCAAAGAAACAAAGAAAAAAAAAAAAGAAAAAAAAAATTTAAGTGACTCACGGTTTTAATTTCTACGGTTCCAAGACATTTTTTGACACACGTTAGAAAAAGATATTCGCAATCCCTGGACTAGGAGATGCGAGGCCATTGTTCATATAGGTGTTTGTCATTGCTATGATTTAATTTTATGGGATACTTCAAAATTAAAATTTTATCACAATATCGATATTAAGTATATCAAGTTTTATTCGACATACCTATAGTTTAACTAAGACATAAACTTCAAATACAGTTTATTAAGTTAATTTTAGGGAGCGCTGTGGAGTGAAAGAACAATGTGTGTCGAGGATTGAGAAAGGTATGTTTGAGATGGTGAACGAATGGAGATAGACGAAATAAGCATACCAAAACAAGTGTGGATGGAAGAGTTGGAAGGGGTCGACCTGAGCGAACGTACCTTATTCAGATTGAGGGCGTTTTTAGCAAAGGCCACCTTTGAAGTATCCTAATTAAATTAATAACAATGCAGCTACCTATATAGTTTGAGTTTAAAAAAATGTGGCTCCCAAGAGAAATTTAAATCTTTGTACTGTTCACATTTGGCTCTGTTGACTAATGAGTTTGCCACCACTGGTTTAGTCTAAGAAAAGGCAGTGTTTACGAGAACAAATGGAAGAAATACACATCTGCAGCTACAACTGAAAGGAAATTTTAAACACTATATTACCTATTGGAACTATTATACCTTCCGGAATATTAACTGCCATGATGTGATGTATAATTTGAAATGTTAAATGCTGATTTCTGAAGTCTATTTTTCCAAGTTATAAATTTGCAACCAAGCAAAACATCTTTCCCATATTCATTAACTTTTAAACTGGCCAAAAATATGACAAAAATAAGTTATGAATTTAAAATATTGGCAAACGTTAATCAATTCGAATGATGTTTTTAACATTATACATCTTTTAAATTTTAGTATAAAATAATTATTAAAATTATTTAAAAAATAAATGATTTTTTTAAGCTCCAAATGGACTTATACCAATTCAAAATAACATTATAAAAAATATAAACAAGTGAAAATCCAAGTCCATATTTTTATATACATTAGCTTCACTGAAATGGATTTTTTAATGTAAACTCTTACTTACCAACATCACTATCAGACCAAATTGACATATCGTCTTTTTTAAAGGTATGTGAACTCATTGTAACAACTGTAGGAAATATTATTCATCTAAAACTTGGATTTTCTGCTTTAATAACAATTACATTTAAATAATACTCACGCTGCAATCTATTAGTATAAGAAACACAAACCAAACAGTAGGACATGCGAAAGAAAAACCAAACAAAATCAGTGAAATTACTTCTGACCATTAATTAGAACAATAATACCGTTATCTTGTTAACGATGTTGTCTTTAAGACATTAGCTAAGTAAAATATGCTAAAGCGTAGTGTACATTGAAGTCGTAATAATCAATAATAATTGCAATAAGCAAGTTGCTTTTATTATAATTATTAGGAATGGACTTAGTCCACTTAAAATTTTTTTTCCCCGGTAACATTTTATAGCCAAAATTCTTTTGTTTACTTTATGAAAAAATAGTACTCCATTGAAAGTCTGATTATAAATATGAAGAGAAGGTGGTCTATATCTTACTAAAATTACCGTTAACTCACTTTTTTAAAAGTGGACTTACATCACTTTCAATATAACAGCTCATATGTAAAAATAACACACAAAGTGTGCAATTATTATTTTTTTTAAACCAATGCGGACACACTTGTCGTGAAGACATTCGCCTATAATACACCGCAGCTATTGCTGGCCATTTTATTATGGGGGCGCCATATAGGCAGACCAGCATTACCCCTATGAAGAGATGACATAAACGAAGGCATTTTCAGTGGCGCAATGCCGGATTCGACCCAAGCACCCTCAGCACCAAAAGCCAGCATTTCTCAGAAACTGATAAAGCAATTTCTATAAAACTTGGTAAATATGTTCATTTTGATGCAAGGAATAATGTATACTTCAAATTTAGAATTTTTAATTGCATTAATAATTAAAATTAACATGTTTAAAAAAAAATGCATTTTTTCAAAGTTTTGCAATTTTAATTTAAATTAAAAAAATTAAAAGTTTTTAATTGCTTAAAAACGGAGTAGTTAAATATACATTAGTTTACATCATTATCAATATTTTTTGGACTCTAGAACCAAGTTTTGCTAGTCTTCCGCACAATGGATGCAAGCCAAAACACAATTAAAAATTAAATACCAGTTGTAGAACATTGAAATAATTATTCTACATAGAAACAAATATTAAGCTTTCAGTGGCAAAAATTTCATGTATTTATGATGTATAGGGAATGAGAAATAAAACTAAATGTAACATGATGCAAATTGCATCTTTAGTAAAAAAGTAAGACTCCTGAGACCCCTTAAATGAAAACAAAATTACTGAAAAAGATTGCATCTCCTTTGGCGAAAGAAAAAATAACAGTTGCAAACCCAAATACCCGGAAATCTGTATCTATAATAATAAATTTTTGTATGATCCAGTATTTATAAAAATAAACATGACTAAATTTTATTGAGGTTTTCTGAAACTCCCTTACATTACTTCGGGAAATAGTAAGTAATACGATGCAGGGTCAAAAGTCGCCAAAATAAGTTGATTACATGAAAATGGAAACCAAAACATGCAGTGATTTCTTAAAGCCTAAATATACCTTCATAATTTTCTTAATGTCTAAGAGCGATAAATACTACTGGGGGTGTTGATTATCCCCGACCCCTCATTTTGAGAAACGACCTCCCCGAGGCAGCAACCTTAAAACAGGTGTCTCAGGTCTCTTCTGAAGGGAGGTCTGCAGTACTTAAGTTAGATCATAGGTTCTCAACGTGGGTGATAACGCTCCCTTGTGGGCATTTGAGACTTTCAGGGGGGGCAGAAGAAGACCCAGAGAAAATTAGGGGGCGTTGTTTTTGACCCTTTTTCAGGATCAAACTCGGAAGAAGCTGTAAAATTATAGGAGTAAAAGTAAAAAAAAAAAAAAAACAAATAAAGTAAAAACAAATGAAGAATTAAAATTTAAATATGCTATCAACAGTTCTGGCTGTAAAAAGATGCCGACACTTTACCCTGGATTATGTGCGCGGTACAAAAATGTTAATAAACGTCATTTCATATTTAGTAGAACGTGGGTGCAGTGCAGTCACAAATATGTTAACTAAAGACAGAAACCGACTGCAAATTGCTAATCGCGGTGATTTAGGTACGCCACCCACTAAAACAGAGCCGAATATAAATAAATTGATTGCTGTACACCAGTTCATCCTCTTCATTAGATCTACAGTTATTTATATTTACTAAATGATTACTATCCTTCGTTACCTTAATTTTCTGAGTGAAATGCGAATGTAACTATATTGATATTAATAATTAATTTTATAATTTTAAGCTTAAAGTTATCGTATTTACAACATATTTCTTTACTATGTTCTACATAGGTAGAAAGATATATAATATATATATATATATATATATATATATATAAATATATATATATATATATATATATATATATATATATATATATATATATATATATATATATATATATAAAAGGCCAAAAATTTGCCATTGTATGAGTGTTTACTCTCATAGGAAGATAAATTTCCAGGGGGGCGGTCGACGAAATAAGTATAGGAATCCCTGGTATAGATAATTTATTATATGAAGACACACACACACACCAAAAAAAAAACTCTGGGCCCACAAAGTTAGCTAATGAATAAAAAAAACTTAAAACAATTAGGTTAAATAAAACAGAAAAGGAAGAATAAAATTATTATCAGGGACAAACTGTAGTGAAAATGGGATCCATTTTTACACTATTGTCTTTCTACCCCTGAAACACACAATATTTATAGTAAACATCCTCAATGCAAGTGATATTCAGTTTCATGTCTATATTCAAAATTTAATGCTAAATTTGTCTTAAATTTAATCTTTGCCAGGGACAAACTGTAGAGAAAACAATGTGATCCCATTTTTACACTACTGCGTTTCTACCATGTGATCCCATTTTTACACTATTGCGTTTCTACACCGGAAACTCAATATTTGTAGTAAACACTCTAAATAAAAATAATATTCAGTTCTATGTCTATTTCAACCATTTAATGCTAAATTGTCTTAATTTTTTTAGCTTTATCAGGGACAAACGTTATCCCATTTTTACGCTATTGCCTTTCTACCCCTGGAAACGCACAATATTTATAGTAAACACTCTAATGCAAGTAATATTCAGTTTCACGTCTATATTTAATGATTTAATGTTTAATTTGTCTCAAATTTTAGCTTTATCGGGGACAAGTTATTGTGATGTCGCTAAATTAACTTTGCCTTTTGGTACGTAATATGAGATAAATAGTCTTTAAATAATTATAAGATAAGTTCAGCTTTTTTAACGGTATGCTTTAATAAATGAAGATTTATTTCTAATTTGTCTTAAATATAACAGCTTTGTTTTACATACCTTTTTTAAGCGGTAATATTAATTGGTCATTACGAGAGTTGAACTTTTCTTAACTACGTTGGAAAACGGAGAAGAGGAAATAGACAAATACACATGAACAGTTAAACTTGATGAGGGATTAAATATGAAAATTTTGGTTAGTAGATTTTCGTTGAAGTAAAACCTAAACTATGACAATATTACGTGGCGTAAAATTAGGCATAATATTGTAGGTATGAAAATATATGATCATCTAACAGTTAATTACTTTTACAAGTTGAATTCTGATAGATATGAAATTAAACTTACGTTTAAGAGTGGTGATGGCACGAAGCTGGTCAAAAACACAGTAAATTTCATAACGGTTATCCCACGCGCCGGCCACTCACTTTATTCTCAGTTTGCAAATGGCGGATATTAAGCCAAACCTCTTTCTATTGGCGATTTTGTTTAGAGTAGGACTTGGCGTCAAACATTAGTTGGCAATAGGAAAATAGTTTCCTGCCAACGAGTGCGCCAACGAGGAGGAGAAGTCACGTGGGTAAGTCACTCGTCACCCCAAAATTTCACTCGATATTTCGATTTAGTGTAAAACCTTGCCTTAACATATAAACAGTGATTTAAACAGTTAAAAAGTAGCGAAAACAAGACTTGACAATTAATCTTTATCTTTTAATCCTGATCAAGTTAAACCTTAGTAGAAAATACAAAACATTTAAAATGTTGTCAGTCGTATATTCGTATCAGACAACACAAACATGTTACAAAATTTAAAGAGCAATTTTCAGCCCAAAAAGGGTTTGAAAAGTACACATAAATTTCTTAAAATCAAAATCATGAAGATTCATGTGGATTGCAAAAACTCGAAGAAAAAAAATAAACCTCAAGTTCTTGAGCATGCGCATGTGTAGGGCGCTTCTAGCAGATAGAAACTGCCGTCACATGACAACCGAGATTCGTATGTCTTCGGGAGGGTTACTTTTCCATTTAACAGCATAACTGTATAACAAATTTTGCAAAAAAACCTCTCTTCAGTTTCATACAAAATGCTCGATATAATTTTCAATATCGACAATGGATATTTAGAGGGTCTAGTACGAGGATTTAAATGTGGTATATTAAAAGTTTCTGATTATCACAACCTTGTACAATGTGAAACTTTAGAAGGTAAACATCTAGTATTTATACATTAATATTTCTTTACTTGTAACAAATGGTAATAAAATATCGAAATAATTTAAGTGTTAATTGTTGTGTGTATTATTTTGCTAAATGTTATGATATTTAAATGCAGAAATGTTCGTGAAATTCTCAATTAAGTGTTGCTTTCACCTGTTCTGTGGATCGGACTTCTGGACTTGTTAAATGTAATTCATAAAATTAATTTACGTTATTCCACGCCTTAATTTTAACTATACCTGAATAACTTTGTGTATGCGTAACTGTATTATGTGCTTAAACTCTTTAATTATATCTATTAAATGTTCTTTCATGTTACAGATCTGAAAGTTCACCTTCAGAGTACTGATTATGGAAATTTCCTTGCCAATGAGCCAAGTCCATTGACTGTTAGCATAATCGAAGATAAACTCAGGGAAAAGCTAGTGATTGAGTTTACACACTTTAGAAATCAAGCTGTGGAACCCTTGTCCACATTCATGGACTACATAACGTAATAATCTTTAGATTATAATTCATTTTGGGGTTTCTTAATCATAGTTATATTACTGTATTTTCTTCTTAAAGGTGCGAATATATTATCATCTCCTATCAGTTAACTGTTGGAAGAATATCAGAGGGATTGTTTTTATTTTATTAAGGATTGTTTTACCATTTGCTTCCAAAACATTATAAATTACTTTGTGTTATCAATTTGATGAAAACAAAGTTTAGTATTAAGAGGTTTATCACATACACAATTTTTTATTAAAATTAAGTATTTACAGTTAGGATTCAGCAAATTATATTTTGTGTTAGAGGCCTTCTAGAACTGTATTTGCAGGTAGGATTCAGCAAATTATATTTTGTGTTAGAGGCCTAGAATTGTATTGCAGATACTGAAACCACACCTTCATCATCACAACTATAAACTAATGTGGAATCATCCACATTTTCTGTAATACTCTCTAGAATTTATTCTTCATTATAAGTTTCATTACTTGTTAATTATGTAATATCTTTAATTGTTAATTTTTTAAAGCCATCTCTTCCAATCTTATGGGACGAGTAATATATTTACCGAATGCAATTTGTTCTTATGTATATTAGATTCAAGATTTTTAGGCTTTAAATGTACCGGTCAAAGTGATCTCCAGCATGTATTTAGGGTAGATGGGTTTTCATATTGGTCTCATTGTGTGGTGATCTCCCGGGCACCACATAATGAGACAAAGACTCCTGAACAAATCATTCCAGGAATCAGAAGCTAACTGTATGGGCTGGAAGAGGGACCATATAGGCATTTACAAAAAAAAAAATATAAAAGTAAAATTGTCAACCTGGGTGAAATTTGCTGACAACATTGAATGCAATATAAGCTACAGTACAATGCAATATTTCTTTTATTCATTTTAGTTAGTGTTAAAGTTTTAAAAAAAAGTGTAAGAAAAATAATCTGTTCTCTTTCTTGGACCATGTTATTTCAAAACTCTACAAAAAGATAATCGAGTGTGTGTGTATATATATATATATATATATATATATATATATATATATATATATATATATATATATATACATACATACATACATACATACACAGTGGAATATCGATCTATCGATTTTCAAGGGACCGATTGAAATGAACGACACATACGGAAAATCGATCGATCAAGATTCCACTGTATATATATATATATATATTGCATGTTAAAATATGTTTTTATGTGTCACTTTTAATTTAATCATAGACTTTTTCTCTACAACTGCCCTAAATTAACCTTCTTTTTTGAGTAGACCCATAAAAATGAAAATTAAAATGATATTTGACTAAGCCAAATAAGATTCCTAGGCAGAGTTTTCTTGTTTGTTTTTTAGTTCTCTCCAGGCATATATGGGGCATGTCTTTTGAATGAATAAAATAATTGGTAGAAACAAATAACATATTTTGAATTGTTTATATTTACTTTATAGGTGAATTAAGCCTGAAAATGCAGCAAAATTTATTTTATTATAATAAAATAAATTTGTTATAATTAAATGCATTTGGAATGATAAAACATAACCTCGAAAATTATAGGAGATCATATGGAGCTTAATATACTGAAATTTAAAACGAGAAAAAGTAGAATACCCAGTGTTATATTTGTTGTTTGTTTATATTTTATAACTTGATTGAGTCTTTTTTTGCTGTTCCTTGTATCTAATAAAACCATTAAAATATTTTATTTAATATTTTGGAAATTTATTTTACCTTCTGGGAAGTTGTGTTATTGGTGAACTTTATTATTAGTGAACTTAAGTTATATTATTTGTAACACTATTTTAAAATCTTTCTTTGATGGAACATTTTTATTCTTTTTCTTTATAGTTATAGCTACATGATTGATAATATCATTCTTTTAATTACTGGAACTCTTCATCAACGACCTATTTCTGAATTGATTCCCAAATGTCATCCTCTTGGAAGTTTTGATCAAATGGAAGCGATTCATATTGCCAGTACTCCAGCCGAACTCTATAATGCTGTATTAGTGGATACTCCATTAGGTAATATTAGTAAAGTTTAAAGAATTTTCAAAATAGTGTTAAAGTGTACAAAAGATTCTTGTTCCTAAAGTTTCACTACATCTCCTACCATGGCAAGGAAACAAGCTTATATTAAATGTGCAATTGTGTCATCAGTTTGATCTACTTGTTTGTGAAATATTTGTTTTAATGTTGTTGCTAAGCCCTCTGATCTTAGAAAATGCTAGACCCAGTCCATTAGACTCTGCCACAAAAGCAAATGAGTAGAGGCAGCATCCTGATTCAACAGGGATTCCACAGTTTACAACAGTGATTCTCAACCATTTTATGTCTATCCCCCCCCCCCCCCTTTAGATGACCTTCAGACACCCACACACACACACACACCTGAATGTCACTCATATCTCTGGGGGGAGGGCATGTTCCAGGTTGAGGATCACTGGTCTACAATATTTTCTCTTTACAATATATTAATATAATTTAAATTGGTAGCTATTGGTAGACTTATTTCTTTCAAATTTCTTTTGCCCGTTTCTATGACCCAGAATTTAATATCTTCTATTTAGAACATGACCACATAGGAAAAATAATTATATTTTTAGATGTAAGAAATTCAATTTCTTACAATTTTACATGTAAAGTTCATTCTAAACCCTCAAAGTAATAGTTGAATAGATTGCTTAACCACTTAACAGTTTTGCCCGAACACCACTCGGGCAGTGTATTTTCCTACACCAATCCATTGATTTGTCCGACTTTTTCACTTTTTTTTACTTTGCAGTTTTTCTAATAGGTGTCTCTAGTAGTTCAGGAGAGATTGGATTGTAAAACCAGTTCAAGGACAGATTTTACTGCTTTTCGGTTAGGTTGGAAATTTAAGCGATATTGTTTGCACATGTTCAGTGTATTACGCGTTGTGATTAGTATTTCTATGCAATTTTGTGCTAATATAAAAGAATGGGTGACAGTGAGGGGCTCATAACAGAATATAATTCTGATATTGGATCAGAAAGCGAATCAGAAATTTCTCTAAATGATTCTGGCAGTTGTGAAAGTTCGTTATCGGACTTCTCAAGTGATGAGGAATGTTCAGATGATCTCAGGTTCGGAACTTTTGTGAAATTAATACTAGTAATCCTCCTCCACTACCGCCAAGATTTCCTTTTACAGCGAATCTTGCTATTCATTTGAATATAGATGTAAGTGATGGAACTCTGCAGTTTCACAATATTTTCTTTGATGATAACCTCCTGGAAATGATAGTTTCTGAATCTAATAAATATGCGGATAGAAGTATTCAAATCAGTAATCTCCGAAGATAAAGCAGAGCAAGAAATTAAGAACCAACGTCGAAAAACAAACTTCAAGTCTTTCTTGCTTTGAATATTTTACAAGGAATTGTGAAAAAGCCTGATATTGAGCAGTATTGGAGCAAGAGACATTCAACATCAATGCCCATTTTTTTTTTTCAAAAATTATGTCTTATCATCATTTTTACCTCATTCACCGCTATTTACATTTTTCTGATGATGCTAAATTAAATTTGACCCCAAAACACATGTGTCCAAAATTACGAAAACTCTGGCCTGTAATCAAGCATTTGAATTCTCATTATAAGGAAATTATCACACCTGAGAGAGATGTAACAATTGATGAGGGTTTGATGTTGTTCAAAGGGCGATTGTGCTGAAAGCAATATATGCCGTTAAAGAGATCCCGATTCAGCATAAAGTGATTTATGCTTTGTGAATCGAAGTCGGGTTATGTATATCAATTTGTTATGTACACTGGAAAAGACACACTGTATGATAATTACCAACATCTGTGCAAGTCATCTCAAGTGGTAATGACTCTTATACAGCCACTATTGAATAAAGGATATTGCCTGACGACAGACAATCATTACACATCTCCAGAACTGGCAGACATCCTTCTGCGCAAGCAAACAGATACGTATGGAACACTCAAACTTAGCAGAAAAGGCATTCCAAAAGAATTTCAGTTAAAAAGGTGAAATTTGTGCTTATCAAAGAGGAAAGGTATGCATTATCAAATGGATGGATAAAAAGATTGTAACTCTTTTATCCCTTAGTACATAATACTGAAATGATTGAAGTGCCGTCTCACAACGATGAGGTCAGAAAAAAACCAAAAGTAGTAATGGAGTACATTCATACTATGGGAGGTGTAGATAGAATGGATCAACATTTCACCAATTATCCCATCATAAAGAAGAGAGGAAAAAATATTCTTTCACCTCTTTGATATATCACTATGGAATGCTTATGTTTTGTACCAAGTGCATGGAGGAAAATACTCCCACTTGGATTTTAGACTTGACTTAATTGATCGCTTGATCGAAAGGCATGGGACAGTAAATGAGAAAAAAGGATGGCCAGCGATTTTACCGAACCCCTTATGGTTGACTGAAAGACACTTTTTAGAAGTGATTTCTCCCACAGAAAAGAAACTCAGACCAACAAGGCAGTGCTTTGTGTGTTGCTCGAAAAGGGACGGTAGCGGCAAACTGGTCAGAAAAAAACCCAGATATTTTTGTCCTGATTGTGATATTGGACTCTGCTTATATCCATGTTTTAAAATATCATACCAAGGTTGAATTTTGAAATGAAATAAAAATGTAAGTATTTAAAAAATACAATCTTTTCAAAATTTATTTCCTGTAAAGTGTTTTTTACAGTTTAGCAACAATTGTCAAAAAAAAAACCCGACTTTGTCATATGCCCGAAAATGTCATATTTTCGACTTTGTCATTTGCCCGAAAATGTCATATTTTCGCTGTAATTAAAAATTATCATAAATTATTAAATGTAATACTTGTAACAGTTTTGACTGCTGATTTGAATTCATTATAATCGATGTGAATACAAAATTGTTTATAAAAAATATGCTTATTTTTGGTCACAATATAGCAGAAAAATGAAACTGTTAAGTGGTTAAAGCAAAGAAAGTAGGAAAATTCATATGGAAGTGGTGTGATAGTGTGTATGAAGCTAACTAAAAATTTATTTAGAATTAAAAACTTTTAACATTTCATTTATACAACAAAAAAACAAAAAAAAATCTACTTTTAGTGTAACTGGTTTTTTTATCTATTCTAACTGATTTTCAAATATGTTGCTTTCATTTTGTTTTTAAAGTACTAAATAATTTTATAAATTTTTGTTGTTACTTATTTACCACTTTAAGTTAAGTATTTTGCTCAAGTAAATAATTATCCTGTTTAATTTTAAGTACCTTATTCAATACCTTAGTTACCTATAATCAAAATTTCTTATAGTCAGTAATATAAATGAATTATAATGCCAGAGTTTCTGATATATTAAAAGAATTTAAAATAACTAATTGGGATTGGGAAATAAATTTCACTCCAAGATTTGATTAAAAGAAAACTCTGATTCTGATATGCATTTACTGTAAAAATGTATTTGTCTGAAAAGTAGCAATTAACCTGTTTAGAAATTGAAAGAAAAATATATAGGAAAATAACTTTCCATTTAACTTATATGGACAGTATTCAAAATAATTTTTTTAAATAAAAGTATGTTGTTGACTTTCCTTAATAATATTAATTTTCGTTATAGTATATGTAGAAATGTTTTGAGTTTTTATATTCTTACTTGTTTTGCAGCACCTTTTTTTGTCGACTGTATATCAGAACAAGATTTAGATGAAATGAACATTGAAATTATTAGAAATACATTGTATAAGGTAATATTAATTTTAATATTTTTATTTCTATATCTGAACATTCTGTGTGATGCATAATAAAGTTCTCAGTTCATAATTACACAGTGATAAAACTATTGATCTTATGTTAGTTACTTTTATTCTAAGTTACCAGTTTAATATGTAAAAAAAAAAATTTCCATGATATTGAAGTTTCTAAAATATTTTTTATCATTATAATTAATAATGCTAATTTAGTTTATTAAGTTATTTGTTTTTCATTTTGGTATGATTTTGAAAAATATTTTACATTCTATATCTTGTTTTCAATCTCTCTCTTTTTTTCTTTTTTTTTTTTTTTATTAAAGGCTTATTTAGAAGCATTTTACAATTTCTGCAAGGAACTTGGAGGAACTACAGCAGAAGTCATGTGTGAAATACTAGCTGTAAGAAATTATATATGTACATAAATAATTGTTTAAATAATTAAAATTTTAAGAATTTCATTCTCATGGCAACTTTGTAGTTTTGTATTTCAGTTAACTAAAAAATATTAATTTTTTGTTACTTTCCTCATTTTGATATTTATTCATGTACTTAATGGTGATAATTTTGCATGATTATTTAACTGTATTTATGAGTGAAAAGATGCATGCACATAATGTTAATAATTATGCTTAATTTTTTAACTGCATTAGATTTTTTTAAAAATTTTGTTAATGTGAGTAGAATGATGCTTAGTCCTGTCACTATTGGGTGAAATATATAGTTTAAGATAATTAACCACCATTTTTTTCTAAGATCTTATGAATTTTCAAAGATTAGATTTACTAAACTTTGGATGAAATTTATTTAAATTTATTTTAAAAAACTATCCTAAATTACATGGAATTATGCAGAAGTATTTTGTGATTTTTTAATTCAGTTTTTAATTGTATAATCTGTTTATATATTTGTATCAAAATCTTTGAATTTGTTTTACGTTTTAATAATTTTTATGGCAGAAAATTTACTATTAGTAGTATAGATTTTAATCAGAAGTTTAATTTATTATGATATAATATAGTTTAATATATATGTATTGCTACATAAATTATAATTGTTAATTTCTTAGTTTGAAGCTGATAGAAGAGCTTTCATAATTACCATTAATTCCTTTGGAACTGAACTTACTAAAGAAGATAGGGCTAAGCTCTATCCACATTGTGGAAAGCTGTATCCTGATGGACTGCAAGCTCTTGCTAAAACTGATGAATATGATCAAGTTAAGTCTGTTGCTGAATATTATGTTGTGAGTATTTTTTTTTTCTCTTTATAACCTTTAAAGATAGGATTTATTTGCTGTTTTATGGCTTGTCTTTCTGCACTACTAATTTTTTTAAAAAATTGTTAAAAAATACTTATGACTGATCCCCAGAATTAGTCTGACAGATTCCCTATCTTATAGTAAATATGTTAAACAAAACTTTTCTTTTTATTACAGCAGATTTTGACATTTTATGGTATGGATGTTTAAATGCTGTGATAGAATTGTTTCCTTATTTTATTCTTTCCATTTCCATCCAAGTATAAAAGTAATGAAAAATTGTCGATGATAATTAGTGTAAATTAATTTCTTATAGTATCAAAGCATAGTTTTTAATACACTTGTGAAAATAAAATTCAAATTTCCCCAAGTCATATTCATACTGAAGTGTAAGTATTCAGAAAATTTTCATATTACTTTGAATGTGAGCATAATTAGAGATCTTGTAACCAAATAATCTAATTTGAATGGTCAGGCATTGTAAAATTTTCCTTGTTCTTGGTTGTGGCATTTGTTTAATATTTGTTGCTAGCTTTTAACTGATTCTAGTTTGCATTTCCTTAAATTGGTAGCAATAAATGTTTTCACAAGTGTAATTTTTATAGTATATAAAAAGTATGGTGAACCCAACATTTTAAAGGTGGCAAAGGCATCTCGCATTAGGTAGCTAGGCCACATATTCAGGTATGATGACACGTTTCCCACAACAAAAGTCACCTTTTCAAATTTGGAGGGAAGGCAGCGAAGAGGAAGACCCCCAACCAGATGGTTGGATGAGGTAGAAACGGACCTAAGAACAATTGGAGTGAACCGATGGACAGCCATTGCATGGGATCGAGCTTGGTAGGGAAAAATTGGCGAGACAGCCTTAGCCTGTAACAGGCTGTAGTGCTAGCGAAGAAGAAGAATTTTTATAGTGGACAGTTATTTCATTCTTGTTTTCCCATTATTTTGTTAAATCAGTTGGTTAGCAGACAGTTTATGTAATTCAAAATGACTTACATGGTTGAGAATACCTAATGCAGCATCTATTTATATTTGAAATGTTTCTTACTTATTTAAGTTGTAAGAAAGTGTTAAAGCATTTTGAAATGTGCTGGGTGTGCTTAATATGTTATGCCATTTTCTGGAGGAAAAGTCACCATTTGATATCTTAAAAAATCTTTATTATAGAATTAGTCTGATCAATTAAGAATGTATTTTGAATTCATTTTGTAGTATATTTAGCTAACTTATCATCAAAACCAAATAAAGTCGTGAAGAGTTTATTTTTTTTTTCTCTGTTATTATCAGTTTTTCTTGGGAATTCTTTTAGCTATCAGAATTATATGAAGATATACATGTTTCTTTAGCTAATTTACAATCCATATTATAACCTGTGTATAAGAACCATAAAGTACTTAAGAGTCATTGATGGCAGGTGCAATGGACTTAACTGTTCTTGTAAACTCCCATAGTGAAAGATTTATGATAAATATTATTCACATTTATATTTCAAGGACATGATAGCACTTGCTGTGCTAATGCAAAAATGTACAACATAGATTTTTATGATTGTATTTTTACTCTTAAGGAATATGCAATGTTGTTTGAAGGAGCTGGTAATAATCCAGGAGAAAAAACTCTTGAAGACAAATTCTTTGAACATGAGGTATAGTAGACTTGTAATATTGAATATATTTTTTTTTTATTATTTTAACTGAAAATTTGCATATGTGTTTTATGTTATGATGCTTTATAATGAAATTCTGTTAATATATATGTTTTGTAGCTTATTGAAGTTCAGTCTGCAGTTTTAATTTTCTGTTAAACGTTTAAAATATCGACATCATTTGTCTGTGAATCCTTTCTGTGTATCTTATTCTTGTGTATCTTTCTGTTACATCCTTACATTGCTCCAGCAAAAAATTTTCCTGTTGGCTTTAATTGTGTAACACTGGTTTACCCTCTGAAAATGAATGTTATTTTTGAACCACTTATTTTATGTCTTTGGATAAAGAGAACCAACAAAGCAAAAGTACTAACTTGACATTAAATATTACTGTTGCCAACATTGATTTGTTTTACAGGCATCAGCTTGGAGTTTCAAATAATGGTTACTTGTGTACATCATCACCAAGTTATAAATGTGTTTGAATTTTTTCCCATAATATGCTTAGTGGAATATACTGCACACAACTCATAAAAGTTATTTTAATGTTAATTCTGCATGGATTTCTTTTTTTTTTTCCCTGTTATACTATAATTTAGATAATTTTAAAGGGTTTTATTATTTATATAATTTTTGTTAGTTACTGTGCGGTATTTTCTTTAAATGTCATGGGTGGCTTGAAATGGAGAGTTTAAAAAAAGAGTACATTTCAAGGGTTAGTTATTATTTTAACAAAAGAGCTCTTTAGCAGATAAAGGAAAAAATATTGATTCATTGATGGAGATAACATAGTGGGAGGGGGGGGGGAGAGTTTCTTCTATAGTTATACTACATAATAGATACTTTTCTTTTCAACAAAATCAGTTTTCTCATACAAGGATTCTGTCTATGAATATCATATATTCCACAGTTTCACTTTTAAATCTTGACAGTTATATAAAAAATATAATTTCTTTTCATTTATCTTGTTTTGCTGTCAAAATTTTCTCTTTTCATCTTCAAATCATAGGCAAGTGAACAATAATTATCTGACTTATTAGTCTGTGAAATATTGTCATAATAGATCATTCAATTCTTTGGGTAGGAATTTCTCAAACCTCTCTATATCTATGCAGCATGTAGAATAATAAAATTTGTTTTCACCTTTTCAGGAAGATGGCCGTATGATTTTATTAAAGAAAAATCATTAGGGACATTGTTAGGTTTTTTACTGCAATTAATAGTTAAAATTTTGTAAGGGCATATGATCCTCTTGTGCTTTACACGGGAGAAAAACCCTAAATCTTCTCCTTTTTAATTGCAGGTACGACTGAACAGCACAGCATTTCTTCAGCAATTCCACTATGGGGTATTTTATGCATATGTAAAACTAAAGGAGCAAGAATGCAGGAATATTGTGTGGATTTCTGAATGTGTTGCTCAACATCACAGGGCTAAAATAGACAATTACATACCTGTATTGTAATGTGTCTTGTTGCATGAGATTGCCTGACCCTCTTCTTATTTGTAAATGTGTAATTTATTTTAACCAAGATGCACTTGAGTATCATTCCTGATATAGATGATATATATTTGTTGTTAATATCTACAGAATTTATTTGGAAAAAAATAGATTTAATTTTGTTGAACAATTTTTTATTCCACAAGAGTCATTTATTCAGAGTTTGTGTAATTTAAGATATCCAGTGTATAAAAGTTGTCTTAGTAGTAGAACTGTAGTATTGAAAAATACCATTAAAACTATTGAAAAGTTATTGATGTTTTTAAAGATTTTTAACAACTTTTATTTAATGTATACAGTGTTATGTCTTGATTTAGTTAGAAGGCTTAAATTGTATGTATCCCCTTTTTTTGTCAATGATTGTTAAATTGGTCTTTATGTTTAAGAAATTGTTTTAAATTCATACCTTAATACTATACTTTTAAAAAATACAACTCTTTGATTATAAGTGTTTATTTGTAAGTTATTTTATTGATATATCTTTGTATAACTGGAGAAAAAAAATTGAACTTGGCCATTTATCAGAATAAAACTGATGGATTTATAAAAGAAAACATGGCTCATTTACTTGATTTAAATTAATATTATTAAGTTTACACACATCTCTTGAAATCCACTCTGCTCAAATTCTTTGAGCCACCTCATAGGGTTCTTATGGGATTTAAGATGAACTATATCATATGATTAAACAAAATTTTAATTTGTCTAATTATCTTTTGCCATTTAAATATATATATTTCCCCATTTCATAGTTTTCAATTGGTTTACATATTGTTTATTCCCCTTGCTGTACTGAGCTGAAGAATTGTTATTTATTAAAAGCTTGGTATCGTCTTTAAGAGGCAATTTTTTATCATGTAGTTTCATTTGAAAAATACTATAAACAACTCCTAAAGATTAAATTGCTGCCTGGTTTGCCAAATGGATTCTTTGTTAGCATTTAGTCCATTTTATTGAGCCATTTAAGCAGGTATCTCTAATATAAACTGCTGATTTTAATGTGTTTTTATTATTATTATTTTCCCCTCTTTGAACCTTACTAAAATTTGCACCTCTTCTAAAATCTGCCTTGAAACTGACTCTTTATGGGATGCAGCTTAGCTATGTATTAATCCCATTTTTCCCATAACGCATTTCTCATAAGGTATCTTTGCTGGGTACTCTGAGACATCACAGTGCAAGATAAAATTTGGCAAGTTGGAGATTTAAAGACATCTTACAATACATATTTCATAAAAGAAGCAGGTAACAGATGTAGACAATTTGCTTCTCCTTTTCATGTTAACGCAGAAAAGATTGGCATGTATCAATGTGCAGTTTCAGATTTCATTAATCTGATGTTTTTAATCTGTAGTCGAATAGATAGGACTACAGGTGAGTATATAGTTATAACCAATGATATTGTAAGAATCCAAAACAATGTGCATAGGGGAAATTGTTTTGAAAAATGGAGTTGTAAAAGTTGCTTGAAAGACAAGTGTATAGTTTTCTCAATTGAACATTTCAAGATGTATATCAGGAATTTCATGATATGATGAATTGAAATAACTTTTGAATACATCATGAATATAAAAGGAACTGAGGAATCAGATATATTTTGCTGAAGTCCAAATCTTTTTATCAAAAATTTCACTAAAAACTTAAAATGTTATGTAAACTCAAAAAAATTTTGTAAGGTAATTGAATTCCTTATTTGCTATTTTTCAAGAGATAGACAGCAATGATGTTAATCGCAAAATGCTGGTTTCATTGCAATTCTGTTTTTTACATACTGAAATTCAAACTGATTATTGTTCTAAATGATTAATTACATAATATTATTTATGATTAGAGAAATGACTAAATATCCAACATCAATGTTATATTATTTTCTCTTTCTGTATTTTGTTTGCCAGTAGCAGAGTTAGCTGGTAAACAGTTTCTTAAGAATTGAACTACTTGCAACCATCACTAAAGTTATTTTTCCATTTACTATAGATATAAAATTGTCCAATGCTCCAATTAACAAATTTCTTAAATTTTATATCATACTTTATAAATTTTGATTGCTTAGCCTTGATTATTTAGCTGTTTTCAACCTCCAAGAAGTCTGTATGGCTGTTGCCATTGGGCATGGAAATTCTGTGGTTAAAAGTCTGAATTCATACAGTAGCAACAGTTCAAAGGTTGTAGGCTTTTTCTAGCATGCAGTTAAGTTTAATGTCTTTCCTCTTTAGTAGCATTGATGTGGTGTGACAGAATAGCTTAATAAAGCATTACTATATGAGAATCATCTGTCCAATATTAATATAGATGATATTCTGATGTTCATTCCAAAACTTATGTCAGAGAGGCATAAAAAGAAGGTTTAAAAAAGCTGAATGTAATAGTACTAATGTAATAAAGAAAAAACTTTTACACAGTGTTGTCTTGAATCTTATTTCCAATAGTTATCAATTATTTCAAGAAAATACCTAACAAATGTACTCAATGTTTACTTTCATGTAACTAAGACTTTAAAAAAAATTGCATTCATTAATCTTTAAATAGAAGAAATTAAAGTAATCTTCCTCATTATTTTAATATAAATAGTTTATTACACTTGTGCACCAAGAAATTCCAAATATTATAAGCGTCTACTGCATGACTCCTTTAACTCCAGGTATGTTGATTGTTATGAATCAAGTCATGCAAGTGGTCAATTTCATCAAGAGTTGGCCTCTTAAATCCCGTATTTTCTCTCAGCTGTGCGACACAATGGATTCCAACTACAAAACTCTTTAATATCACACCAAAGTGCGTTGGCTTTCAAAGGGAAAAGTTTTGAAAAGACTCATACAGATGAAATGCACATGTGATTTTGTTCTAGGATGTCAAAAAAAAAATTTTGAATTTTCTCTTCATGACGAGATTTGGTGGCTCAAAGTTCAATTTCTCTTCGACTTCTTTGAAAAGCTGAACTTTCTGAATTTAAGTCTTCAAAGTCCATCCAAGAATAGCGTTACATCAGCATCAAAACTGAAGTCATTTGAAGAAAAATTAACGTGAAAAATCTGAAATATCAAAAGTAAATTTTTACTGCTTTCCGAGTGTCAGTAAATCTCAGTTGGAAAAAAAATTGCAGACAAAATTATAAGCACCATTGACGAACATCAAACTTTACTTAGAAGCTACTTTCCTTCACTTTCAGTTGATGAATATGAATGGTTAATCAACCCATTTGTAATTTGCAAGACGCCAAATTTGACAACAACAGAAAAAGAAACAGCTCATTCATTTGAGAAACAATAAGTTTTACCATTCAACATTCTTCATGAAAAATTTGGATGAGTTTTGGCCTGTTAAAAATTTGTACCCTGCAATCAGCTTTAAAGCTATTAAAGTTCTTCTGCTTTTTGAATCTTCATGGTTCTGTGAATTTGGATTTTCAGAATTGACAGAAGTCCAAAAAGCGAGAAAGACTTATAAAAGTTGACGATGAAATGCGAACTTGTCTGGCGACTTTGGAACCTCGTTTTGATTTAATTTGTTCAAGAAAACAGGCTCAACCTTTTCATTGAATAAATTTTGTAAATAACTTTTTTTGTATCATACAACTTTTACATTTTTTATATTCAGGTGTGCCGCAAATAATTCCAGATATTTTTAGTGGGCCGTCAACCAAAAAAGGTTGAGAAACACTGCTTTAGATAACAATCATGTTGCCATATGATATATTGAAATCCAATCTAAAAATATAATAGAAATAGCCTGTATTTTTTTCTTTCTTTGTGTGTGTGTTTGTTTGGGTCCTTAAATATTTCTTAATTACTTTGTTGTGAAATAAGTATGAACACGGTATAAAATTTTTTGAAATGCTAATAGTTAAAAATGCCGATGCAATGTTTAAAATATTGCATCGGTGAATGATTGAGAAAATAACTGGTAAATTTCATACACATGTAAAAAATTTATGAATATGATTGCTATATATTTTAAAATTACAATATATTTTTCTTTCTTTTTTTTTCTTTCTTTTTTCTACTATGGGTGCTTTAATTTATTCAGTTTGTTTTGAATAAGCTTATTTTGCAAACAAAACACACTGAATAAGCTTTTTTATGCTTGAAGGTTTTGAAATCATCTTAAGATAGATGTTAAGGGCAGTCCGGAATAAACTAGGGCATGTCATATACCCTAGTTTAATTTAATCAGTTTTAGTATATACAGATCCTTGCCTTGGCTGGTATTTGTACGCACACTTATGCTGTGGATGATTGTGGCTCTAACCATCATACAGTGAGAAAATAAACTGTATTTTTAATTTTCAAATCATACTTGTGAAGTCATTATTTTTTCTCAAATTTTTAAGTTCCACTTAGTCTGATACAACTAAACTATAAGAAATATCATTGAGAATTCTGCAGCAAAGTACTAACTAAATAAATTTCAGGAATTTTTATGTTCAAGAATTACCTCAAGGCTATATGTAATATAAACCTCAAGGTACCATAAGGGGGGAGCAGGTGTAACTTATTCAACTTTCTTCAATAAATAAGACCAACAAAAATTGTTCTGCAAATATTTTCATATTTAGATTACTGAACACTGTGATTTGCTCTTCTTGCTTTTTACTCCGGAAGAAAAGAAATTTTGGAACTGATTTGAATACTATTTTAGAACATTGAACTCAAAGATTCATTGTGTCAAAAAGATTGTAAATTTTTTCTATACCAGAAGTTTTTGTAGTGTTACTTTCCTCTGAAATCAACTTTCATATATAGATAAGGATATAGAAAATGGTTACCTTTAGTAATACTCATCAAGAATGTTGTTTGAAGTAGTATCTTTTTATTATCTAGTGTTATTTGGTAGCATTATTTAGGTATTATGTTGTCATCAGTATTATGACTCTGAGGCTGCTATATTGTCAAAAATTGGTTTTCTTACAAATACTTCATTATGTAAATATTTATTAGTTTTTTATTTCATTTATTCATTAGAAAGCTTACTAGCTCAGTGCCCTGTATTAATGAAAATCAATTTGTGTGTTAGAGGGGTCAAATTTTTATGAAGTGCATCGAATTTCACTTATTGGTTTGTCAAATAGTTTATACCTTAAATTTTAAAAAAAAGCATTTAATTTTTCATGATATACTATTGCTGATACAATCTTATCCAGATTTTTTGCAGTTCTAAATTTATTGCAATTTTCCAATTTGTACATATCCTGTTTTTCCTTACTTAGCAATCTTAAAATAATGGCTATAGTTGAGTTAAGATTTTTCTCTACATAAACCATTCCTAAGTAAGCGGGGGTTATCGACTCCTAAGTCGATAACCCCCGCTTTATATCGGACCGTAAGATGTTATGATCGAAGTATGTTTCTTCTATTTTGCACTTTGCTTTCCATGTTGAACAGCAGGCTCGCCAGCTTAACTCCTTCGCAAAACAACGACGAGATGATGGCTGCGGCAGGCTTCCATCGGAGGGGAAGGATCGGTGCACAGGGCGAGGGTCTTTGACAGTCAGCTCCAACAGCCAAACGCGCAGGACAGCATCCGAACGTGCCAGATAACAAGCGGTAGTTTATGGGGGAAGCGCAGAAGCGACCCCTCAACGGGGAGAGAGAGACTCGGTAAAAGCAGGAAACAACAATAAAAAAAAGAACCTCGTTTCCAGCCATACTGCTGCAAATAAAGCTGACAAATTCTCAACAAAGAACCCCAACAACAGTTATCTCCTTCTTCTCTTTTTGGAAGGAGGGAAAGCATTATTTGGCCGATAAAGCAGGACCCTGGGCAACGCCTCCTTCAAGAGAAGGCCTGAGCCAACGCCTCCTTCTCTCTTTAGGGGGTGTTGCCCTGGGTCGCTTTTCAGACGACGGAATACTCGGATCGTACGCCGGTATCGAATAAAGTATAGGGTTCTCAATAGAGTTAATACTTCTATGAAATTTCCAAGCAAGTTTCTTGATTTCGGGTAAAAAGGACCTAATCCTGAGGTCATTATGAAGAGTAGCGTTACCCATGTACCACTCCGCAGAGATACAATCGCATAGGATTCTGTTTTGAATTACTTGTAACTTCTTGAGATGAGTGATTGAAGCGGTGCCCGAAACAATAGACCCATAAGTCATAACCGGTCTAACGAAGGCTTTATAAAGAAGCAACTTGTTTTTTATTGGCAGGCGACTTTTCCATGTCAATAGATAGGTAAGGGAACCCTGTGCAGCCTAAGGGCCTGTTCACATAGGAGTCCGTTACGTTGCGTTAAGGGAAAGATGACGTTGAGACGAAAATAAACCAATCATAGGCCTCCAAACGATTAGCAATGAAATTTTTAACGCATATGATTGGTTTATTTTCGTCTCAACGTCATCTTTCCCTTAACGCAACGCAACGGACTCCTATGTGAACTGGTCCTTAGATTTTCGAACCAGGTCATCCATCTGTAGGCGCCAGGTTAGTTTCGAGTCTAGGATGACACCTAGGTACTTGTAAGAGTCAGCCCAGGAAATCCGCTCTTGATTAAGAAGGATGTTATTATCTGGTGGGATAGAACTACCCGTGAAATACATGGCGGCACATTTGTCAGCGTTCACTTTAATTCTCCACATAAGAAGCCATTTACGATAAGCATTTAAATAATTTTGGAACCTCTGGAACACAATGATCCCATTGTATTCGTGCAAATGAAATACTCAACAATTCCTTTTTTGATGTGTGAACAATAGTAGCACTATTTTTTAACATAGGATTACGTTCCTCAATAACGGTCCTCCGGAAAGAAAAAAAATTCAGAGTCCGTCGCGAATTATAATTTTGGCAGCGCGCCAAACTAAGTAGCAGTAAACAGTTAAACAGAAAAGTACCAAAATTCGTTTAAAAAAAAAAAAGAGAGGTAAGCAACGATAATTAGGGCCTGTTCACATAGGAGTCCGTTGCGT
Source organism: Dolomedes plantarius (assembly GCA_907164885.2). Classification (NCBI taxonomy): domain Eukaryota; kingdom Metazoa; phylum Arthropoda; class Arachnida; order Araneae; family Dolomedidae; genus Dolomedes; species Dolomedes plantarius. The sequence continues at coordinate 50,274,737 of OU015491.1, read as the reverse complement.
TGCGTTAAGGAAAAGATGACGTTGAGACGAAAATAAACCAATCATAGGCGTTAGAAATTTAATTGCTAATCGTTTGGAGGCATATGATTGGTTTATTTTCGTCTCAACGTCATCTTTTCCTTAACGCAACGTCACGGACTCCTATGTGAACAGGCCCTTAATCCTACGTTAATAACCCACGATAGTTTCGATAGAAGAGACTACCTGAAATATTTTTTTTCTTTTTATTTTCTCGTAACTTAGATCAGTAAGAAAAGTATTATACATCCTATTACTGCAAGAGGATATTTAATATGCGTCAAATTTTATGAAATCGCCGTCTTCGGGAATGTTCTTAACCACACGTTGTTTCCAATATTTGTGACCAAATATTTAAGGGAATTTTAAATATTTATTTGACGTGGTTGATAAGTTTCGAAAAAAATCTCACCCCCCCCCCAAAAAAAAAAATGCTTTCTTTATTAATATAGGGTTATAGGGTATCATTGGAAATACGTGTCTCTAGGTTAAATATCTTGATAAAATATATTCATTGAGCAATTATTACTGTATTTCCTTTTCTTCCCCAATTTAATGAATATTTTAGAAGAACCAGAATTTTCTGCGCTTATCTCGCGAGAGAAAAGCTGTGAATTCACATCTTTCTCTTAAACGGTAAATCAGTATGCATTAATTTACTTTTTGTTCCGTATTATTTTTTTGTTCCCCGCGATAAATTTGTATGCATTTATTTTGCCTTTTGATAAGCATTATATTTTGTGCAGACCTATTTCACGAAGCTGAAATTAGCCAACATTGAAAGCCCCCACCTACCCCTGTTAACAAATTAGCACAATACAGTAAAACCTCGTCTCGTCGTAGGAAAAGCTTGCGAGGCGCCTTAGAGCATGAGCCCCTTATCCTCGGTATCAACAGTGGGATGTTTCATGGTTACAGTTCGCAAGATTGTAGTAGATTTGGTAATGTGAATTAAATAAAAAAAATAAATAAATAAAAGTTAGCTTAATTTAAGTTATAATTACAGGTTCAGAGAAAATAGTTTGGGAGAAAATTGTTGAAAATAAATAAATAAATAAAAATAAAATGACAAATCAGGATAGTCAAGAAAAGTTTTAAAGTACTGAGAAAGGCGTTCAGACAGAAATCCAACAAGAGCGAGTAGCAATGTTTACTAGGAGTAGCGAAGCCTGCTAGATTTACCAGATTGGAAGGTTTACTAGCTAGAAGAGTTATCACTCCCTCCCCCTTTCCGTCAGCTAACGCTGGCACGAGAGGGAATCGCGAGGTGAGCCTATGGTCGATTAATCAGGAGTGACAGGTCAGAAACCAGAAGTAGCTGGGCTATTGAAATTTGGAATATTTCAATAGCCCAGCATATATTTGGAATATTATTAAAGAGGAAAAAAATTTAACTATTACGCACAGGAATGAGGCCAGAGTTAATAACCATGGTGGCCTTAGGACGCCTAGGAAACTCTCTAGGGTCATAGTCCGGGAGGTTTGCAAGGTCTTCATTACTAACTGAATAAATGTTTTCATAAAAGTTTATAGCTAGCTCCTTAATATGGTGCCGAATAGGTTCTATTGTCATATCTCTATACATGACTTCATTACGCAGGTACCAAGGGGCTTTCCTAATTCCACGGAGAGTTTTATTTTGCATTGTCTGCAGCCTTTGAATATGAGTGTTCGCTGCTGATCCCCACACCGGAGCAGCATAGAGCAAGATAGGTCGAAGGACAGTCTTATATAATAAAAGTTTATTGGAATGAAGTTCTTTTACGCGGCTTACAGTAGAGTGAACTGGCAGGAATCGTCACGTAACAAAAACGCGTTATGCCCCCTTCGTAAGAGTTTTTTTTTCAAGGACTCTGTGGCTGAATGGTTATCGCATCGGACATGGACTGCAGTCCAATCCTCTGCAGAGGTCCCCGGTTCAAATCCCTGCACAAGCGCCACCGGCAATTTTAAAACCCTTCACTGCACACTGTATCAAATTTGATACATAAGTTATTTTCTCCTTTATATTCAAAAGCAATATTTTTTATCCACTTTTGTACCTTGTATTAATTTTGAAACATCATAGCAAAGCTTTTAATCACTGTTAGTTACATTTTCGTAGTATAGATGGCAGCAGGAATACAACTGCGATCTCAGTAAAAGATAACCGTTCAATTCATACCAGACCTGCCTTAGTATTTGCTATATTTTTAGTATTTTAAAGTCAGTTTACATCTTTGAAAGTTTTATAAATATATTTTAGAGGTACGTAGCTTTATAATTATTAATAAAATACTTCTTTAATCTTTTATAAAAAATTCAAGTATGATTTCAATTTTATGTATCAAAAATGATACATAGTGTGCTTACGCCATTTTTTTAAGGAAATGACGGGAAGAAAGTTTTTAACACAGAAAGAAATTGAGGAACTTATGAACAGATCGTGGAGTGATCATAGTGGAGATGGATCTGATTCAGAAAGCGATGGTAGCACAGGTGATCCTAATTATAAACCAAACAAAGTTTGTGATGAAATTTTTTATGGTAGTAGTGATTCGGAAGATGAGGTATCATTACTTGATAATAGCGATGTTCTTGATCTGCCTAATGGTGGGAACATGCCAAAAACTAATAGAAATAATACAGGGAGAACAAAGCCTGCAATCAACTGGAAGAAAACTAATTTACTTCTAAATGATGATCAAATTTTATTCCGAGGTGACGAGAATCTCGCTCCTGAAATTATGAATTTAAACACACCTCTAAATTTTTTTAGTTATCTTTTTACAGAAGATTTCATTGAGCATATAGTTCAAGAAACAAATTTATTCAGTGTGCAAAAAAAAAAAAAAAACCCAGAAAAGTGTGCCAATGTAACGAATTTAGAAATTAAACAATACATTGGTATTTGTATAATGATGTCTATTGTACATGTACCAAACACTAGGGCATATTGGTCACCTGCCATAGGCAATCTATACTAATATATAAAGAGAGAGCAGATTTTGTACGTGGAGGGTAATCTCCGGAACCACTGCACCTATTTGAAAAATTCTTTCACTGTTTGAAAGGTACATTATTCCAGATGGACATAGGCTATATATTATGTATATCTGATCAGTAGAAATAAAGTTAGGGGGGATACTCTAGATTTGAGTGCACGGCCGCCATCTTGGATTTTCCCGCCAGGGTTTGGCGCATTTCGCATGGCGATAATTATTGCGTTCTGGTAAAAATAACCCAATGTCAAATTCTCTAATTTTAAGATCAAACAGTTATTTCTGATGTGATCTTTTAATTAGAGTATAATAATTTTAGGTCAGACCTTGGCCTTGACCTGGAAATCTGAGTCAAATTGACTATACTCAAAAGAGTAAATTATTTTTAAAACTAAGAGTCTTTTTGTTGAAAATTTTTGAATCCATTATCAGTTTTTCGTTAACTTATTAAATTTAAGTTGCTTTTAATTTTGTTTATCGATTGTCAATTAGTATACTATAATGATACACCATTTCATTTATTTGAAGTAAAAATTATCTGCCATCATTTTTTCGTAAAATGTAAAATACAGTTTACATTTTAAATACAATATATTTTAAAATATTTTATAATTCCAAGTTGTAGTGGATTACAAATAAATTTAAATAACTGAAGTTCAACTTCTCTCTCCCCAGGAACCTAAGTTAAAAAGTTAGTTAAGGTTAAGTTATTGGTTTAGGAAAAGGGGTTTTTTTTCTTATTTCCAACACAGCAGGATAAATGGTCAAATAATCCTTGTCCCGATTTTATTGTATGCACCAAATATTTGGTTAAGGTCAAATCTGAAGTAAAATTTCATTACCACAATGCCCTAACCCCCCCCCCCCCCCCCCCAAAAAAAAAAGAGGATCTGGTTACTCACCATAAATTTATGGGTTCATAATTATTTTACATTTTTCAAAGCTGAATTTTAGATAATTTTTAAATTGCAAGTTATTTAGGTGGTACGAAAATGCTGTATTTTTTTTCTAATTAACAATATATTGGCATAATATGTTGGTGATTCATTGCTATTAGTCAAAGAGTTAGGGCAAACTGAATAGATGGCATTGAAATTTTATCTGTAAGTAAAATTCATTTGACCAAATTTTTCATATGGATCATAATTTGAAAAGGTAGTTTTTAATTAAAAATGACAAAAAAAATCTCAGTCCAACGATTAAATGATTTTTCAAAAATATTTCTAAGTTTCACAATTTAAAAAGGTCGTTTTTATTAAAAAAGCTAAAAGAAAAACCCAAAATTTCCAATATTTGAGAATGATTTTTTCAGAAAAAAGTGGTTTTTATCAAAAACCCAAAAATAAATCTAAGTCCAACGTTTAAATGATTTTTCAAAAATTTTTCTAAGTTTCATAATTTAAACAGGTGGTTTTTATTAAAAAAGCTAAAAAAATTCAAAGTCCAGCGTTTTGAAAACACCGCTTAAAACACATTGGCGAGAATTTTTCCACTCCTCAAAACACGGTAAAATCGCCAAGTTGGCGCAAAAAAATCCAAGATGGCGGACGTGCACACAATTATTAAGTAACGTAATATTAATTTGAATATTATTTTAGGTGCTTAAAATAATTAAAAAAACATTCTTTACTTAAAATCCTTTTTTTATTTTTGTATTTTTATTTCATCTCTTACTCTAATTTTGAGATACCAATGTGTATCTATAAACGTTTGTCAATTGTAAACGTTTATATTGTAAACGTCTATATTGTAAACGTTTTGTCAATTAAACGTTTCTCCAAGTGACAAACGTTTAATCTATATCTATCTACAGTGGCTCCCAAAAGTGTTCGTACACTTACGAATTTCAATGAAATAGGGGTCTATCCATTAGTTAAAATGAATATTTCAGAATGGGTATTTAATAATAAGATCTATAATGTATTCTTAACAAAACTACATGAAATATTTTGAAAACATAGTAAAACTTTATTTTTAAGAAACCAGTAATCAAAAAGTAACAAAAACTTTATCTCACAAAAGTCATCGTACACTGAAATATTTTCGGATAAATTCATACTTAAAATTATCAACTGGCGCTTTATTTTTATTTTTCAATTGTGGTGGCATTTAAAAAATCATTTGGCTTTAATTTTTGCTTGCCTACTCCGTAATATTCTATTTATTATTTAAAAATGGCTCGTAGTCGTAAAGAAACAACAAACAGCATTCGAAAATTGATTATTTTTCATCATAGTAGTGGTAAATCAGTTCGGAATATTGCTAAATTACTTAATTTATCCCATTCTACTGTGCAGTATGTGAAAAACGCTTTAAAGAAGAAAATGGGATCGAAAACAAGGTAAGAAAAGGCCGTCCGGCAAAGGTAACAAAACGTGATCAGAGATTTATAATTAGAAAATTTGTGAAAAATTCACGTTTGAGTGCTGTAAAAGTTTCTGCAGAATTCAATGAAACATTTTCTATTTCAATTTCTCCTGAAATTTTTTGACGAGTTCTCAGAACAGCTGGATTACATGGGCGTTCTGCCCATAGAAAAATTTTGTGAGTGAGAAAAACAGAATGTTTAGGCTTCCTTTCGCACTATCAATGATAAATAAGCCCCAAACCTATTGGAATAATGTCTTATTTGCCGATGAACATTTTTGGTGCTGATGGGCGTATAATTGTATGGAGAAGAAAAAAATGAGGAACTTAATCCCAAGAACTTAGTAGGAACAGTTAAGCATGGAGGTATCCTTGTGTGGGGGTGCATTTCAGCATCAGGACTAGGAAATTTGGTACTTATTGATGGCATAATGAATCATGCTGTTTTTATAAATATTTTAAGAGACAATTTAAAATTATCAGCTCAAAATTTGGGTATTGGAAACAACTTTGTTTTTATCAAGATAACGATTCTAAGCACACGGCTCTCAACGTTCGCATCTGGTGTCTCTATAATTGTCCACAAGTTTTGAAAACACCACTTCAATCGCCAGATTTAAACCCAATAGAACATATTTGGAGAGAACTGGAGGTTCGAGTACGAAATCACGACATTCACACGAAAAGCGAACTAAAAACAATTATGATGGAAGAATGCCATCATAATTGTTTGAGAGCAACATGATGCAAGAGTGAGATGAACATTGATGCAAAAATTACAAAAGAACTAAAGCAATCTATTCCAAGACGTATAAAAGTTGTTGTGGATGCTAAAGGATATCCTACTAAATATTAATTTAACGAAAAATTAGAATATTTACTAATATGTAGAGATTTTTTACAAGTGTACGATGACTTTTTTGTGAGATAAAGTTTTTGTTACTTTTTGATTATTGGTTTCTTAAAAATAAAGTTTTACTATGTTTTCGAAATATTTCATGTAGTTTTGTTAAGAATAGATTATAGATCTTATTATTAAATACCCATTCTGAAATATTCATTTTAATCAATGGATAGACCCCTATTTCACTGAAAATCGTAAGTGTACGAACACTTTTGGGAGCCACTGTATATATATAAAACAGTTCCGTAACTGACTCATTCATTCACTGACTGACTGACATACAACGCACAGACCAAACCGCTGGACCTAAAGGGCTGAAATTTTGCATGGCGATTCTTCTAATAGTGTAGGGGTGCATTAAGAAAGATTTTTCAAAAATTCTTCTTAGATTTTTTAAATTAAATTTTTAAGCTGTTTTTTAAACTTTTTTTACGTTTGCATTTAAAATAATACATTGAGGGTTATAAAATTTATATCACGAGAAAGATCATAAAAAATCCTTCAAAATGAAATTTTTTTCGAATTTTTACCTCCATTTCCTGATTTTTCGTGAATTTTTAAAGATTAATTTTTAGAATTTAATTTATTAAATGCTGATCACGTGATTTCTTTTTCTGGTACTTTCAATAAATTTATCGTCACGTGCGTAACAACTAAATAGACAAAAAAAATATTTTTTTCTCTTTCTAATGCAGCAGACGATTGGATATTATAAAAAAAAAATGCATATCCCTTACGATTTTTTTTATAAATATATATATATAGATAGATATTTTACATCAATTGTATACATTGATCATCGTATTTATTATAAATATATATATTTATTTTTTGGCATAAATTGCATACGTTGACCGTTGTACTTAATTTGAATGTACTCCGTAGCGAAGCGCGGGTTTTCAGCTAGTGAGGTAATAAAAGAATGTATGTCATTAAAACGCTTTGAAAAGATAAGATAATTTCTACATTTTAATGACAACAGTAAACAACCACCACACAATGACCCTCAGCATGATCGTTTATATAAACTTCGATCAGTTGTAAATGCTTTACTTGAAAGATTTTATACCGTCCCTATGGAATCGCGTCTTTCTGTTTAAACTTATTGTTTGTTATTGTTTTAATTCACGTGGTTAATTCTGCGCTTTTTGGCGTGACAAAAATACACTAATATAATCAATAGAAATCTACATATTAAATCACGTTTAGAGTTGAAAAAATAACGTAAGGAACTTCGCTCCTGATGGGGGTTCCCCGACCGCACAATTTTTTTTCCATACTCATTTGGTTCTGGTACAGGAGATGCGCTAAGTCCCTGCGGGCTCTAAGAAATTTTCCGATATTGGATACTATGTTTTTTTCCAAGTTAACCTGCTATCTAGATAAACTCCAAGGTATTTGCCCTCTCTCTCGAAGTGCACTGAGTGACCACACACTATGACCTGCAGAGGTGGAATTCTGTTAAAACTAAAAAATATAGCTTTCGTTTTAGCAGGGTTTAATTTAATTCTCCACCGTTCGAACCAACGTTCAAGCATGTCAATGTGCCTTTCAAGGTATATATGCATATTTTTTGTGTTGCCTTATCGTCCGCAAACATGGACAGTGTGGTGTTTGTAGAGTGTGGAATATCATTAATAAAGATGTTAAACAAAAGTGGTCCGAGCTTCGAACCTTGTGGAACACCTGGGTTAATGTTACGTGTAGAAGAAGTTAAATTGGTGTAGCGGACTTTAAAAGTTCTATTAAGTAGATAGGAATGAATTAATTGAATAATATCAGAGGGCAATTTAAGTTTGATAAGTTTATAAATTAGATCGTTGTGCCAGACGCGATCAAAAGCTTTTTCAATACCAAAGAGAATGGCACCAGTCTGCATCCGATTCTGAAATCCATCATGGATGAATTCCGTCACTCGGAGCAGTTGATGTGTAATCGAGTGTTGGGCTCTGAAGCCAAATTGAGCGTTTATAATGACACTATGATCATCCAGGAACCTGTTGATTATTTCACACAGTATGTGTTCAACCAGCTTACTAAGAGAGGAGAGCAGACTAATTGGATGGTAATTTTCAGGAATTGCAGGGTCTTCACTAGGTTTTTTTATTGGGATTATTATAGCCGTTTTCCAGGCTATTGGGAAATATTTATATTTAAAAATTTTGTTGGTTAGCTCAGTAATATAGGTTACATAATTTAAGGGAAGGTTTTTAATTGCCGGGTTGGTGATATTGTCAAGGCCGGGAGCTTTTTTTATTGGGGAGCGAGTTGATGGTGTTCAGGATTTCAACGGGGGTGGCAGGTTCTAGCGGAACAGTAAAACCTCGTTTATCCGGACTAACTGGGACCATAGGCAATCCGAACAATCGAAAATCCGGGTAATATGGCTAATAAGCCAAACAAAATCCTTAACTCAGCACTTACCGTTTATTGCGATAAAAAACTATGTTTTATGACAAAATTACATAATATTGTTTACAAAACATTAAAAAATATAAAAATAACTTTTCTGAGTCAATCCACGTCAATGCCTTGCGACACTCTAGTAAAGCTTTCTAGCTTTTTATTATCATAATTTATTGTACAATCTATGCAGGAACTGTACATTGAATCAAACTAAAAAGCGAATATTTAGTGTACTTATTGTTACTTTCTTGCTATCATAGTTAAAAATTATTATCTAACTAGTAGGTAACCCGCCATTTTGACGTCATAGTGGAAAAAGTATATGAAAGTTAAAAAATATCCTGAGTTATCTAAAATATTGCATTTAATCCACACCTTGTAAAAGCAATCCCTTTCATTATTTTTTTATTTATTTAGTTTTTCATGCGATTGGAGTAGTAGACTGCCATCCAACCCGTCATTTTGAAGTCATAATACTAAAAATGACGTCATAATGAAAAATTTATATGAAAGTTAAACAAATTTTTTACAGTTCACTACGCGATTCATTCACATTCAAGTTTGTTGTGTACTTTCAGAATTCATCGCAAAAGTAAACAGATTTTTAAAAACTGTTAAATATACAGCTAAAAACATCCAATTTTTTTTAGTTCTGAATGTTTTATAGAAAAATAGGCTGAACAAACGTGATTTGATGGAGAAGATATTTGTTTTTAGGTAAGAAAAATTCTGATCCAAATCTGAAATTGAAATTAAGCTTAATCAAGATTGAAGAGTTCGTGGAAAATTAGTTCGTATGGGAGCAAATCTTCAAGAAAAATTTGTAGCATGTGATTCATATTCATTCCGTAATACTCACATACATGCAAGTTGGTTTGCAATTGCAATATCTTCCTATTTTATTTTATTTTAGTTTAGAAAAAATCCCAAAAGAGGAAGTATAGCACTTTGCTTATTTATCATGACTAAAAGGAAGAGTAGCGAAAATTTTAGTAGCACAGTAAAACCTCGTTTATCCGGATCTGCGGATAACCCGAATCAGATTTGTAGACTTTTTTTTTAAATTTAATGTTCCCATTAGATAATATAATAGCCGTTGTCTCTGTATGACACTTCCGGGCTGTACTCATCTTTCAATTGAAGCCCTCAGTAAACAAACCGCCGGATAGGCTTCGTACGTTCTGATCCGAGTTCACGATTCTCAATCACTTTGTGTAGTTAATCTCATTTTTTCTGTTGTTGAAAATTAATTTCATCGTAGCAGAAATTGAAAAATTGTGGGTTAAGGAGATCTAGTAACTAAAAGGGAAATATTGAGCGTGCAAAGAATGTTCTCTGCCACCGGAGCGGCTTCGTCGAGTTTGTCCCTGTTATCGTTGGTGACATTCTCGATTGTTTTAGAAATAAAAAATTCTAGAACTCGATAACCACACTACACAGGGGAAATCTGATTAGTTCCCGGGCAACCAAAATGTCGCTAAGATCGCCACAATTCTCAAAAGTTTCACCAAGGGTTTTTAACGCAAAATAAACACAAACTAAGGAGAAATAAAGAATATTTACAAATGTTTAAGAAATATTTAAAGCTTCTACAACAATATTATTAGCGAAAATAAGCGTCAATCATTGCTTCAAAAGATTCATATATTTGAAAATGCAGATTTTCGAAAAGGAAATCTTGGACATGGAATGTTACTTTGCAGCATTTGAAACTTAAAAAAGTATTTTAACCGTTGGGCATGTAACTTTTAACTTCCCCTTCTCCCCGTTGATCCACCAAAAATTAATCCTAGAATTTTTTTTTCTTTCTTGAATCTCGATGAGATATTTTCATTTTGTTCATCATTGCTGAAATTATCGTTTACATTCAATATTTGTGACCAAATATATTAGCTAGCTTTAAATATTTATTTGATACTTAGTTCCAAAGAATTCATGAATAATAATAATAAAAAAAGGTGCATGCTTCATTAATGAAGGGTGTCATACAAAATAGTGTCACTAGGTCTTGATCAAATATCCAATGCATGGAAGTCAAGTATTTCTGTATTTCCTTTTCTTCTCTTTTTCGTATAATTTATTCTAGAGAAACCAGAATGTTCTGTTCATAGCTTGCGAGAGATAGGCCGTGAAATCTCGCCTTTCACGTGATTGTGTCCCACTGCATCAAGTGTGCTAAATTGTCTCCGTGGGGATTGAATCATTCAGTTTACTAATTGGAACCGAGACTGACCGGTGAAAAGCGGAAGTTTTCTGCTCTATTTTCATTTTCAAGTATAAATTGTTATCTACATGGCTATGTCAGTTACTCTGTGAGAGATGGCCGATCAAGTCATTGATCTGCCAAAACTTTCTCTACTAAGTAGAGAAGCCTTAGCGAAATCTTACTGCCCGTATAGCAAGTTTTCTGTTGGTGTTGCACTTTTGTGCGAAGACGGAAATATATTTACAGGTAAGAAATTTGATACCATCTCTGGTGAAGGTCAGATCATATCTTGAAGAACGCTTAAAATATATTAAAATGAAATGTATGCTTTTTAGTAAAACATAACTTATTGTGATAGACATTTAATAATTTTTAAAATTGTTAACATTTAAGTACTCAACAAACTCTCTTGGTTCTGTTAATATGCATATTTTGTATATTATGTATTTATTTGAAAGGATAGTTATAAAGTCTAATAATTTGTATGTATTTAAATGTAAATTTTTTATAGTAAAATATGTTTTGTTTTAAAACTAAGTATATTTATCAAACAGTATAAATTTTGCATAATTATTTAACTACTCACTTATATTTTTATCAACATTCTAAACTATATAGTATTTGCAGTTATAAAACAATAGCTTACAAAGTCATCTACAAAGTGATGTAAGAACAAAATTTTAACTCTTGCTTATCAATTTTAGGTTGCAATGTTGAGAATGCATCATATGGACTGACTATGTGTGCTGAAAGAACGGCAATTTATAAAGCCGTTTCTGAGGGGTATCGTAAATTTAAAGCCATTGTTATAGTGACTAGGTAACATTTATTACTTTATAAGTGTCTGATAACAAACTTGATTTTAAATGCATATCTTTCAATTTAAATGTAGTTTGAAGTCATATAGTATTTATTGTAATGTTTTCATTAATTAAATATGAGCAGAATTTGACTTAAAAAATTCTTTCTCATTGCTAATCAAAACTTTTATGAAATGTATTTTTCAACTTGTCTTTGTATATGATTTGCGCAGTAGTTGATATAAAGAGTAACTTCTTCCGCTGTTAATGAATAGATTAAATTGAGCCACAAATAAAACATATGATTCTAAATAATGAGTTGTTATGTCTTGCAGCTCTTATTTACAAGAATGGCCAAAATATCTGTCAAACCCTATGGTAGCTTCAATGTTATGAGTCAAATATTATGTACCTGATTTTCCAGTGATAGGAATGTGGATATAGTACTTAGTTTATGCTAAATAAATGTTAGTGTTTTTTGGCCTGTAGAGGTATCTGTTAGATATTAGAGTTTGGTTTTAAATAACATGCAGAGAATTTTTTAATTCTTAAGATATTATATTTACTCTTGAATTGTAGTGCAGTAATCACGAATAAAAAATCAACTATTTTTCATCCTAACTGGTGATATTTTCTTGCTTATAAGGTATCTTTTTTCTGATACTTTTTTTTTATATTTTGCACTAAAAACTAGTAGACTGCCTCTATCATTTAAATTGTGAATTTCCGTATATATTTTTACTGTACTCAAGAGTACAGCTTAGTTATTCAGTCTATCCTAACCCACAGTTTTACCAAGAAAGTTTTTATTCATTTTAGTATGTTAAAACAACATACTACTTCTTCAATGCATACTAGAATAACAAGAACAATTTTCTAGTATTCTCCTACTGAAATCATTATTAATAATAATTATTTCAGATTTTAGAGGTAACAGAAAAAAATTAAGAGAAAATATCATGAGTTAATTTTACACTGTGCTGTACTTTTAACTAAAAATCGCACCTTAATATAACCATTTGAACATATCTTAATATATCCTGCTTGAAAATTATCACTTTCTTTGACAACATCTTTAAATTCATAATTCAAGTAAGTATCAATTCTAAATGCTCTAATGTCAGTAATAAAAATGAAATAATTTGGTTACCATGGGAAAGGGGCAGCATGGTCTTAAATGCTGTTTGTGGTGATGTTGTAAAGAGAGTGACAGTGGCTATTGCCACTTAGAGTAGGGTTGTAGAGGATATCTTAGTATCTTTGATTTGTGCCACAACAAATTGAAGATGGAATTTTTTTTTCATGTTTGATTTTACTTGCTAATTTTTAAGGTTGATGATTCGTGATAATCTTAAACAATTTGAAATTCATATGTTCAAAAGTTAATTCAAAGGATCATTCTGTCAAAAAAGTAAGAAACTCGTAACAGAATTTCACAGGAAAGCGAATAAAGGAAGTGTATGCTTTTCTCTGTTTTTAAAATTTAGCTAATATGTTTTCTTTTTAAATAAATATTGTAATTAACAAAGGATTTAAATTTTCTCTTATTTTTGCAAGTAAATACCAAAGCATTTTCTAGAAATTCACTGTTTGCCTTTTAATATAAAGTTATATCTTTTCTATTTGATGGGTTATATTCAGTTTTAATTTTATCAGATGAGGTAAAGCTAATTTTAAAAGCTAGTGAATAAAATAAATTACAGAATTTTTTTCTGAAGTGATAATTCAAACTCTCCAAACTATTTTAATCTTTACTGCAATAATATCTTATGATCTGTTTTAATTTATTTAGAAAAATTTAGTAAAAGAGAATCAATATGACTCATAAAACTAGTATTTTTTAATTCCTGAATTATAAAGAATTATATAAGTGGTACTGTAATATTTTTCTAATATAACTGTTTTTTTACTTTAAATAGTAGTTTCTAGCAACTCTTTTTTTACAGTGTATGATAACAAGTATGGAAAGTCCACCAAAAAGTTAGTTTATGAGATTTTATTAACTTTTGAGTTTTATGTCTGCCAAAATTTACAAAATAGGAAAGGTTGAAATCTCAAGTTAGTTTTTAACTGAAAAATTATGAAATTAATTGAATGATTATGAATTCCTTTAAGTTAGTGAAAATATAGGACTATTCCTTTATGTATTCTTATTTCTTTCTCTATCGAAATTTTATACAATTAGAGACAGAAATTCAAATTAGGTCCTTGAAATAGGCATTAATAATTCAAACATACATTATATAAATTTGAAGATATTTTTCCATAGTTGGGATAAAATTAATTTTTTATTTTCAGTTCGAAAAGTGATGAGTACATTGGACCTTGTGGAGCTTGCCGCCAAGTTTTAGCAGAGGTATGTATTATACGAAAATCTTTGAGTACATTTATGATTGCATACTAAATGTCGAATTTTAGTAACTATGAAGTTTTGAAAGATGACTGATAAATCCATGACGGGTGGAATGCAGATTAACCCACTGCTTGACAGCGAAATTTTTTTGGGGTCGATAATGCGCCCCAAACTGGTAACCTCCGCTGCTTGCGTATTGAATGCTCGAGAACTTGAAATCTCAACATCTCACGTATTTGTGGTGTGTTTGCAGTTCCTTGATAAACATATACGTGGTAAGAAACTTCAAAATATTTAAGTTTTGTCTGCACTTTTTTTAAAGTCATGCATATTACGTATTTGTTTATGTTTTGTCAGCATTTTTTTCCCCCTAAGTGCCTGCTTATCGCGGATATGTTTAAGTTTTGTCTGCATTTTTGTGCCAACATATCGCGAATTTTGTTTGTGTTACGAAGACTCAGTATTTCTCATTTTTTTGTTATTATTGCGTGTTTTCTTGTAAAAACTCCCATACCTTCAATGCATTTCAGCAAAACATGGATGAAGGCATGCGAGTGAAAGAGGTGAGTGAGTGTCAGTAGCGCACCCAGGGGGGGGGGGGTGTGCCATTGTTAAGGCAAGGGTTATTAAAAGGTCACCGTTTATTAAGGCAAGGGGCCCTGTTTGCCCACCCACCCCCAAAGAAATAGAAATTGCAATATGAATATTGATTTTGCATTAAAAATATTTTTATCCGTTCATCTCTCCCCCCCCCCCCTCCCAAGAAAAAATCCTGGGTGCGCCACTGGTGAGTGTACAGCTAAATTTTTTACGGTACTGGAGGTGAAAGAACAGTTTGGGGCGCTACGGTCGTTTTTTTGCCACACGAGGGTTAATTAGATCAGGACCTTCTGCTTAAAGCCGATTTCGAACGGCTACAAACGTCCATGCCAACAGTGGGATTCGAACCCACGGACTCTGGTACCGAAAACCAGCGTCCTAGCCATTTGGCTATCGTCCAGCCGAAAGGACAGAAGGAAGTGCTTCATTGGTGCATGAATGCTGGATTTGGTATAAATGCACGAAATGTGACGAGAGAATGCGTTTGTGTGAATATAAGGGAATAATAGATGGATATAAATGGTGTTGTAGGAAGCGAAAGGGTGTGAATCCGCATGATGTTTGCAAGAGAGTGGGGAAAGGTTTCGTGGTTTTTCTATTGAGTAAATGCGATATTTTTTTCGCATCATACCTATATACAACGCATGGACGGATTTACATATTTTTATGCCCTGGGCCAAAGCACCATTTTGCGCCCCCTTCCTTCCAATGCAATTTTTGACTTATAACATTAGATTTGATATACAGTAAGAGTTTTTGAAACATATAAACTTAATAAACATTTGAATAACATATTTAAAAAAAATATTTCTACACAATTTCTTCTAATTTATCTAAAAATTACAATTAAAATTTTTTCTTTCGTGCTTTCGTCCATGAAAATTCTTCAATAGTTTCATTGAAGTCAACAGAACTTGTTAAATCTGCTTCAGTGCAAAGAAATGCCAAGGCATTTAGATTCTCTTGTCGCAGCAAAGATCTTAAATGGTCTTTGATTCTTTTTAGTGCAGAAAAGATCTTTCTGCAGAGGCACTTGTGGCAGGTGTGCGCACAATCTCAATACAATATAAACATTTGGATGCACTGTTTGTAATCCACTTTCACGAAGCCAATTGCAAATTGCTAAGGGACTTTTCGAACCTATGCTGCACTCAGTTATGTGAGATTTTAGATGTTGCAGTTCATCACATAATGAACTGCAACATCTCATTTAATGAACTCCAAATCATCTTTAAAAATTGCCTGTAATTTTCTTCCCTCTTCTTCAAGCTCAGGAGAAATCAGTGACCAAATTTTCGTAATTCCTTTAAATTTTTCACCGAGCTCTCTATATGCTTGTGACATCTTCTCAAGCTCTGCTTTGAGTTTGTCCACAATCGTGAAATAGGTATTAACTCTAAAGATATCATGCCCGTTTAAATTAACTTCGCCTTCACGTTTTTCGTCAGCTTGTAGTTTTCTGAAAAATTGACGCTTTTCATCACGCTCATAAACTTTCTTTTCTGAAATATCCAAAACTTTGTTTTCATATATATCAAATTGTTCTCGCAGTTCTAATAAGAACTTTACGAGTGACTGAAGAACTGCGACAACTTCTGAAACATCAAGTTCTACGTTTTGTACATACTTATTGACTTGGTGAAGTCTAATCAGTACCGTTCCCCAAAACTGTGCCATGAATACTGTTTCGAGCCTTTGCAACTTCGTTAGTAAAGCTCTAGATTCTGCTCTTGTTCCTGATTTTTGACTTTCGTCACTTTCAAAGTATTTTAGAGCTTTTATGACTGCAAACCAATCTTCTTTTAATGCTCTAGAAGCATCATATCTTGCCGACCATCGTGTCGTGGAGAGGCTTTTTGCGGTAAGGGTGCTATTTTTCTTCAATGCTTCCCACCTCGCTGTAGACGACGAGAAAAAATTATAAAGTTCTTGAAGCAAATTAAAAAACGATATGGTTTCAATGCAGCAATCTACAGCATGTGTGCCCACTAAATTTAGAGTGTCCTGCACAAGGTATGAAGGATGCAAGAGGAGAAACTTCAAGTATCGTAGCCTGAAGACCTGAGTAAACACCAGCCATATTAGCTGCATTGTCATATGATTGACCACGACATTTCAAGATACCAAGGTGGAGATCAGTGACAGTCTTAATAACAGCTTCAAACATTTCATGGGCTTTGTGGCCAACGTTAGGTAAAAATTTTATAAATCTCTCAACAGGTTTCTCATTTTTTTTCACGTATCGCAAAACAAACGACAGCTGATCCACATGCGAGATACCAGGAATCTACAACAAGGGAATAGTACTTTGATGTTTTAGCTTCATTAGCAATATGCGTTAGTACTTTTTTAGCTAGGAGCTCGATGAACTCATCACAAATAGTAGATGAGAGATAGAATGTCTGTCAACTACCTGGATTACCGAATTTCCTGATGTGATCAGCCAAAAATGGATCAAACACAGAAATTGTCTCCAACATCAGCATGTAGTTGCCATTATTATTAGAACCAAATATTTCATTTCGACCTCTATATGGCAAGCCACGCGAAGCAAGAGCTTTAATTACTACAACCACTCTGTGTAACACATTTCTCCAGTATTCAGTTTCTTGATCAACCATTTTAGTTAGCTGCAAATCGATTCTTCCAAGTTTAGCTCCTCTACGTTTTAAAAAATGTTTGTTATAATATATACTCCTGGCTCCTGGTGGCCTGGCATCGAAAGGTTGCATTGTTCAAAGTAGAAATTTGAAAAGATATTTCAACAACACATTTACCCAACACTAAAAATCTAAGTTTTTATAATAATTTATCACAATTATCCCTTATTATTAATATAAAAGTTCATTTTATA
This sequence comes from Dolomedes plantarius, assembly GCA_907164885.2. Lineage (NCBI taxonomy): Eukaryota > Metazoa > Arthropoda > Arachnida > Araneae > Dolomedidae > Dolomedes > Dolomedes plantarius. Next base: position 50,257,248 of record OU015491.1, on the reverse strand, counting down.
AGGGAGATAAAATGCATTTTTGCTTTTCAGCTAAAATTGATTGTTTCATGTTTATTCGGTAGTTTAGCTTAAAAAATAAAATGATAAAATTGTTTATCTTTAACTGCTTTTGATTTTACAGTTATTGTATGAAATATCAATATTTTAAGAATTTATCTCAAAACACAACTCCAGACAAGTATAAGAAAAGGTTACTTTACTCTAACAGAGATCGCTTCATTTTGGAAATTCATTTGCAGAGCTTTAATTTTAATTTAAAAAAATATACTTTGTTTAAAAGACCTTAAAATGTGATGACAAAAAATTTATATATAAAACTTTTTTTTAAATGAAAACTAGTGATTTTTAAACACATATATTACCCTAGGTTTTGGGAGGTAAACTTGCTCCGGAACGTTATGTTCTTGTTTTAAATATTTGAGTTTAGACGAAGGTAGCTCCGGATTTTCTTGCACATTGTTTCAAAGCTTAAATTTTTCCATCTAAAAAACGCAATCAGAAAATTCTAACTTAAACATAGAATATTAGATAGGCCTCGCTAGATAATTATATAAATATGCACACTATTCAAGTATATGCGAGTAAAAAAATATATATGTTGTAATACTCATATTGTGCATTTCTCATATATATATATATATATATATATATATATATATATATATATAGCAATTGTACGAGTTAGTGTGTTAGAGAAGTAAGTTTTGCGTCTTTCTCGACAAGTTGAATAAAATATCCCATTTTCCTGACGCTGTAGCTCGCTTGTTATTGGGTTTAGAAAAAAGATGTATATATATAAGATTTGTTCGAAATTTTATCCTCTTTAAGATTATAATTGCAATCTAAGCTCTAGAACCAACCATTGCCGAGATATTTAAAAAAACCAAAATAAGTTTTAAAAAATTCGTTGTTTTCGGGCTACAGAAAATTCCACCGAGGTCTTTCGAATTGGAAAACTCGGTTTTTTACTACTGGACTAAACATATGCAAGTAGGGAAAAAAATCTAATACCCGATCTTTTGCGCGGTAAAATGTACATACTTATAGCTACTGGACTATAAGCTCAAAATAATTTATGTTTTGTATGCTGCAAAAGGTTGAAAAAACACTCAGTCAAAATGAGCTTGCAGATCACACTCTAATGGAAAAACAAGTATCTTTTCGTATCAAAACCAAACACGGGCCCTGCCCTTTAACCCCTTGAGGCTCAATCCGTCCTCTCCTTCCTTTTAATTCCCTCTCAACCGGGATTGGTACGCGATCCTCTTACATGTTCACTTTTGGGAGCCTGATTTGCCCAACTTGAGGCTCCTCCCAAGGAAAAATTTAGAAGAAAAGAACCGACAAATATTTCGGTTCCCTTTGACAAAATTAACTGTCTCTTTTCTAAGACGACCCATTCAGGTTGCAGACACTCTGGCGGTTTCCATATAATAGTCCATTTTACTTGAAAGAAACACCTTGCACAAAAAGACACCCTAGTCCGGTGTTCACACAATGATTGTTTCATCTTGAAACAGTTTCTAAACCTGGAGGGTGCCATCTTTCCTTTGACAACGGGATAACAATTACTGAACAGATGACGATGGGTTTCGAGTTTAAAAACCATTAGTCTTCTTATCGGACTGCCCCTGGTCTGAAATCTGTTTTTGGTGGAAAAAACGAGAGCTGTTTGCTGTTTGTCAAATGTATCGAAAGATATAGCGGAAGTTGTCTTTTGTGAGGTTCAAGTCTGACTGCTTTCTGCAATCATTATCCCTTCAAATTGCAAGAATTCTTAAGCTGCTTCTCGTTAACTCATAATGGATGTTTGGGAAAAGAATGAAAGAAAAAGAAGGAAAAAATTAGTCAGTTGACGAAAAAGTTATTTCAAAATGCGTATATTGCAAATAACATTTTTAGCGATACTAAGAATATATAAATAAAAATGAAAAAGAAAAAAAATGAACTTTCTCGTTTTATATCGATAAAAATTTTATAATTTGGTTGTTACTTCTTCTAAATTTAAGCCCTCTTAACGGCTGCGCCCTAGGCCATGGCCTAGGTTGGCCTTATGGGAAATCCGTCCCTGTACAGTGGAACCTCGATCCATCGATTATTAAGGGACCGATTGCACTGAACGATGAATTTGGGAAAACTATAAAAGCGGGAACATAACAAAGATATATTATCATCGGGACTGGATGAAATAAACGATACATGCGGGAAAACTGTTATTCGGGGAATGATCAATCGAGGTTCCACTGCATTTTTATTTTTATGGGCTGAAAATTAACATTACTAACCTCAAACCAAATATGTAGTGTTTTATTTTACTGTGATTGCATCGTCAGTAGATTAATGGCGTGGCCGGCGGTTTACGCACGCAAGGGATGTAACAGTATGGCTAGGCCCACTAAGCCTACAAAGTGTTAAAAGTGAATTGTGTTAGGATAATTAGAATTAATTAATAAAAAATGACTGACGGAAATGCCGTTAAAAATCACTTAGTGGTTATATTAGCTTAGATGTTGATTGCGTTGTGTTTTGTGCAATAACCAAATAAAATAACATGATTCTAACTGATGCACCCATTATGAATCAAAAAATAAAATTTTGTGGAATTAAATTCTCTAAGCTGAAGGAAAACCTGAAGATGGGAAAAAAACCCTAAAAAGGAAAGGGCTGAAAAATAAAACTTAAAAAATTACCGAGAGGCAGAAACGACATGACACAGTCTTAGAGAAATTAAATAACATTATTTATTTAACGTTGAGAGATTGTACATGATTTTACATGACCTCTTAAATGGAGTCATCTTTAAATACACGAGGACACAATTGCCTCTTAGGTTTATTCATATTAAATGTCACATTAAAATACAATAAAATTTATCAGACCTGAGAAGTGGCTGGTGAAATAAAAAAAAATCTTTAAGTAATTAAGTTAAATGATAAAAATAAATAAAAGCAAAAGAAAATCATACCACTGCGACACCCCCCCCTCCCCCCCAAAAAAAGGGGGGAGGGCAATGGTAGGGCATGCCCGGAAAAGAGCAGTTCTCATCTCTTGCTTTTGTCGCTCTCCATTTTGCACCGATATGGACTGCGATCGCCGTTCATTCTAGGCTCCTATTCGGCGAGGGCACGTCTTCTCTGGTTTCTTTTGTCGTGGCTTTCTTCAAACTTGCCTGACTTCCGAATCATCAAAACACTTGTCCTTCGCTCCCAACTAAGACCCCTCACAAGTGGCGTAGCGAGGGGGGCGAGTAGGGGGGGTCTGTCATTCCCCGGGCGCCAAATGGTTCCCAAGACCATTGAACCATTTGGTCTCCAAGCCCATGGGGGGAGGGGGGGGGGCGCCAAAAATGTATCGTACCCCGGGCGCCAGTTATTCTTGCTACGCCACTGCTCCTCACCTTTTTTCTACTTTCGCCAACTGCACGATGCACGAAAAAAAAAAAAAAAAGAGTCCGCCGGCGGGTCGTGAATTTTGACTGAAAACTCTTCAAATTTTAGGAGTAGCATAATGAGGTATTCATATGGATGACTGTTGATATTTTTTTTCGATTATGATCCTGGTTTCTTACTTAATATTTCCATTTATGACACAGCAATCTACACGTTTTGTCACCATCCGCGTAGGGATCATCAACATTCCAAAGTCGGTTTGCTGGCGGTCTGCAAAATCATTTAAGAATTCCTTTGCTTCCCCCCGTTTTCCGTGAAAGTTGGGGAAAAGCGAACGAAATGAAAAAACAGAGCATATTGAATTACCAGTAGGATAGGATATAGCAAAAAAGGAATTAACACTAAAAGGATTAACATTTAAGGAAAAAAAAATCTAAAAATTTAATATTTAAATTGATATTAATTTACATGAAAACAAAATTAAACAGCCTACCAAAAAAATAAAAAAAATTACTAGCCACTTTACATAATATTCCAAATAATACTTATAAAAAAAAAATCAAAACTTGTCATGACGAAATATATATGTACCCTTGTAATGTATTGGAGATTCAGAAAAATTGCGCACTTTTCCCAAATCCTGTGTACATTATTTAGATGATTAAAAATCAGATCACAACCAGTTGAACCAAATTAGAGCAGAGGCTTGATAAAGATGTAATACAAAGCTGTTATATTTAAGGTTAGTTAATTTAAAACTGAAATTTTAATCAGTTACTAGAATGATTAATTACTATTACTATATTAAATTAAAAGTTAATTTATCTATACAACAGAAGTTTGTATGGCCAATGGTAAGTTTCTTTTACTGCGAAGCACTTGAGCTTGTGAGACGCACCTGTGTTACTTGGCTTTTCCGCGACACAATATAAAGAACTGGGAAGCCATGTGCTGCAAATTAACCAATGGCTTATGAAGCATTTGGAGATCCCCAAGCGCAATCTAGTTTGAGACGAATTTGTTCTAAATACTATTGATAAATATTATTTATTACTTGAGATATTTTCTCATGGTCGAAAAAGAAATTTTATTGGTTAATTATTAAGTAGTAAAAACTTGTACTACGCCGTTTGTCGTTCGACGTACGGCAAATGTTTAGATCAGTGTTTCCCAAATGTTTTTGATCGCGGAACCCTCAGAATATTTTTCAAAGTTCACGGAACCCTCTACATCTTTAGATCAATAGACCCCTTCCTTCCCTAAATTTAATGTGATATTGAATGAAACAAATATTGTTTTAATACTTAGATTTTATTGAATTAAACAAAAATCCTTGAAAAATTCTTCATAAAAACAAATAGTGATTATTAAAAAAAAAAAAAAATCAGGTAGTCTCTTCTAACGAAACTACCGCGGGTTATTAACGTAGAATTACTTATCGTTGCTTACCTCTTTTGTATGTATATATGTATCTATATATATATGTATATATGTACAGGGCCGGCGCTAGCAGTTTCGCCGCCCCGGGCAAAAAGGTAAAATGCCACCCCTTTAAAACAAACATCAAAAGAGATAAACTAAACCTTTCACACGCTTAGTAGTAAAATAAAACGCGAGCAAAAAAATTGGTATTAAAAATGTTGAAGTTTTAATTTGCCAAAAATACAAATTTCTTGATTTATGATTTTGGCACTAAATTGAAATTAAGGTTGCACAGAAAAAAAGAAAAGACACAAATCTAGTATATAATTATAAAATGCATATATTAAAAAGATAGTAAAACAAATTATAGAACCACTAAAAATAAAAACCTAATTATTAAAATTACAGTTAAACTTAAAAGCGTTTTTTTCTCACTTTTAATTCTGAGAATTTTTTGATAATTTTTTTGACATCAATTTCTTCAGCTAGCTCATGTTCAATGGCTAATGTTGTCAAGCCATTTAGCCGATCCTCGGTAGTTGTAGAGCGTAAAAAATTTTTAATTAACTTTAATTTGGAGAAACTTCTTTCTCCACTTGCCACACTTATTGGGAGAGTAAGCAAGATTCTTAAAAATATACCGAGATTTGGAGCAAAATCCAGCTTTGAAATGAATTTTAAAATCTCGATTGGACTTTTTTTATTTAGTAAGGCTCAAACCGATACTATCTCGTCTGCCAGGTCCAGCGCATTTATATCTGATGAATTCCCATCAGTTAACACTATTTCTAGATCTTTACAATGTTTTAGTAAGCCATTTTGAGGGGTATCTTTTAAATCATAAATATTGTATAAAAACTGAAAATAGTTTCTGTGGGTACTGATCAAATCAAACCTGGATTCAAGTGCATTGATAGCTTGGTCTAGTGTGAAAAAATAAAACTGCCTTATATTTCAAAGTGGAATCTTCTATCGGATCATCTCGTGCCTCATAGTCAAAATTAACATTCCTTCTTCGAACTCTGTGACGTGGCTGGGTAAGCTCAAAATTAGCCGGTATGTCAATTTCGTCGGCGTGTTCTCGAGCATCGCAAAGCATTTCATTAAAGGCCGTGTCCGATCTAAGATCCTTGAAAAAATCTTTACAATTTTTCAAGAGTTCCATAGCAGATGGTAATTCATAGTCTTTTGTCTGCAAGAGCTTACTTATTGGATTGATACAATTTAAGATTTTGTACCAAATTACAATGGAGCATAAGAACTTAAATTGTTTAACACAACTTAATAGTCCAGAAGCCTCAACTCTTATAGAGTTGTCAATCTCCGAATTATTACAAACAGCAAATAAAGCATCGTATATCCCTCCTAATTGATACCTCAGTGGTTTTAATGCATCTATTCGGCTTTCCCAATGATTATCACTTAGGGGTTTCAAAGTTAGTCCCAGAACATATTTTATTAATATGGTCCATCGAAAAGTTGATGAGGAAAAAAATAGATGTTTTTTGGACCATATTAAAAAAATTGGCGGCTTCGAAGGATGCCTTTGCCATGTCATTAACGACCAAGTTTGATGAGTGGCTACTACATGGAAGGTAAAATGCTCGTGGATGTAACGCTTTTATTCTAGATTGTACTCCCGATTTATCGCCTCTCATGTTGGCCCCATTATCGTAAGCCTGTCTCCTCATATCCTGCAAATTCAATCCCAATGTTTCAAGTCTTTTAAGTATTAGAGTTGAGAGTTCAGAGCCCGTCGATCTTTCAACCGGAAGAAAGCCTAAAAAGCTTTCATTAATTTTAATGGAAACCTCATTGGGATTGTATTTGTCAATGGATACATACCTTACTAAGACTGTCATTTGCTCGTTCTTGCTGACATCAGGAGTACAATCTAGAATTATTGAATAATATTTAGCTTTATTAATCTCGCTAATAATGTGAGATGTTATATTTCCACTTAAAAGAATAATTATTTCATTTTGAATATCTTTTCCGAGATAGTGACTTTAACTTCCTCTTTTTTGAGCACTCTGTGGATATGCTTTTCCATTACTGGATCAAACTAAGAAAGATATTGAATAATTTGTAAAAATTACCATTACCGAAATCATAAAGCTTGTCACTTGTTACCCCTGACATTTAATTATAGCGAACATGAGTTGAGCGGTACCTTGTCTGTTCTTACTTTACCTTTTGATTCTTCTTATGTATTACATATGTATGTATTACTTTTTTTTTTTTTAAATCGTTTAATTAGATTTAGAATATTTACTGTCAAAGTTACCATAAGCCGAAAAAATATTTTTCTGGACAACTACTTTTTGCTTGGACCCATCGATTTTATTTTTTAAAAAGGCACTTTTGCTTATTTCTGTTAGGTAACATGCTCAAAGGAATAATTTTTATTTGGCTCATTATTTTCGAAAAAATACGTCGTTGTAAGAAGAATTATAAACCTTTTAAAACGAGGTGCCACTTGACTCACTTTCTTTATCCAAATAATAGGGGTAAAAATTACCCTTCATATGGGTTGATAAATATAAAAAAAAGAAGAAAAGTGACTTCCTTCAAAACAAAATCGACGTGTCCGAGCAAAAAGTCAAAATTTAAAGATAACATGCTAAAAAAAGTAATTTTTAAATGGCTCATGGCAAATTTAAAATTAAATATATATCAAAAACTATTCAAACGATTTATAAAAAATTCAACCGTAGTAAGAAGAACTAAGAGCCCTTAAAAACAAAGCGCCACTCGGCCCTTATTCCCTATCTAAATAAGAGGGGTAAAAATTACCCCTCATAGGAGGTGTATCCTACTGCGTGAAACACTAAAGTGGCCAAAAAATTGACGGATTTGAGCGTTTTTCCAAAAGCATCCTGTAGAAGCTATAAAAATATTTGTTTAGAAAAGCTGCCTATTTTTTAATTATTACCTACTCACCTTACTTTTTCAACACACTTTATGACAATTTTCAAAAACTCACGGTAAATAATAATTGTATGTAACGCACTCTACTTCACTAGTAACCAACCTGTAAGGCAATTATTGCATAAATAAAACAATCGAACTGCCTCTTTTCCTTTTATAATAGTAGCGTAAAAATCGTTTCACAGCTTGTCATGACTGGTTTTTCGCGACCCCATACATGTTCCGACAAATTAAAACACGGTAAAAAGTTCTTTTACAGCACTTTGCATGTGTGTCCATTTATTTAAATTATAATACAAAGGGTCATTTTTTATTTTATACATTTTTAAGCCGGAGTTTATGTTTGTGAGCGGTTTCCTTGAAATTTTGATATTTTATCTATATTGCTCTGTATTTTTCGTTTGGTTTTGGATTTGGTCTTAAATACACGAAAGCTCTACTCATCTTTCAAAACGTGTTTTTATTTGAAAACTACATACCTCAACCTTCTTATGTCGTTCTCATGCTTGAGGATTTTTGAAGTGAGTGGGTACCTATACTTAAAAGTTCGTAAAACATATTAAAAGCAAATTTTATTAAAAGTCCACCTATTAATTTTTCATAAGTATTCAAATGAATCTTGGTTTAATCCTTTTCTTCATAAACTAGTTAATTTTACAACCATTTGCCGCCTCCTAAGGTTGCCGCCCCGGGCAGGGGCCCGGCTTGCCCGCCCCTGTATATGTAAGTAAAAATTTTGACGCATCTTGGTACTTTTCTGTTTAACTCGTCCAAGCGAGAGACTGGGTTTGGCACGCTGCCAAAATTATAACTCGCGAGGACGGATGGACGACGGTTTTAGCGTCTGAAAATTTCCTTTCCGCAGGACCGTTATGGAAGAACATAATCCTACGTTAAAATATGAGGGTAAATAGAAAATAGGTAAAAAAAACTTTAATGAGAAGAATGCTGCTGCTGCTTCGATTCCACGATTCTCTTAAAATTTGGGGTTATGTTCGATAATTGAATTCAGATATCTGGTGCGGCGTCAATTCTGTCTGTCTCGCGGAACCCCCTTAATTTTTTGGAGGAACCTCAGGGTTCCGCGGAACTCACTTTGGGAAACTCTGGTCTAAATGAAGATGGTATCTTTGCCTGAGTTTTGCAGAGTATATCTCTCATTGAATCTGCAATCTTACGGAAGCTCCAAGCGCGCGCTTCTTGCGGCAGTGCGATGATCCGCCACTGAAATTAACAGTGCTTAAAATCCCCTTTCTAATGCTGCGTCGAATTAAGGTAAGTGAGAAATTGTTTACCGAGAGCTCTGAGGAGTGTCTGCCTGAGTAACCTCCAGGGAGATACTCCGTGGAAACGCGCTAAATCGCCAATTTTCAAAATGGTCCCAAGCAGTGGGTTTAACTGCATTTTCACCTCAATTAAAATTTTTATTTTTCTAAGTACCATATAACTGAGAATTGCCCTTAGACACTCATATTAGATATACCAAGGCATTGAAACTTCAAACAGTGTGATACAAGCATATTTTTTCTTTGAATCCATTGAACTATTAAAAAAAAATTAATTCAATTCAAACTTATAAATATATTCATGATTTTGTTATATTATCTATTTAAATAAATAAAAATTCATTAGTAACTTAGGATATAATAAATTGAAATACCAGGCTTTATGCTGTTTCTTTGGTGAAAGCATCACACTTAAAACTTCCTGACAATAAATATCTTTCAACCTGTATTGAATTGCAAAAGTATTATAACTTGTAATCGATTCTTAGAGATCAATATAACTGTAAATGACAGGATACAAAAATAACAAGTTCCTAACCAATAGATTTGTCCTCATTTACATCATAGATAGGGATACGCAATTTCATATTTATGAAATAGATGCGAATAATGCAAAATTTGTCGATAAGAACGAATACACGCGAGAATTATTTTTTTACTACTTTTTAATGAAAACTCGGTGATAAATGACTTTTTAAGCGAAATTAGGTAATAATAGTAATAATTTATTAACATAATTGCTTATCTAAAACCATCCACACAGTCTTTAACTGAGAGATCTCTCTTGAAGTTTGCTTATTACTTATTGCTAAAGACTTAAGGAAGAGAATGTGGAAACTACTACAATGTTAGCTTTTAACTAAGAATTTTGATACTTACCTAACCAAGTAAGTAAAATTATCATTTTTTTAAAAATAAATGTGAAATTTTTGAATTTATAAGTATATATATAGTGAATAAAAGAAAAATTTTATATATAATTTTTTTTAAATAAATGTGAAATTTTTGAATTTATAAGTATATATATAGTGAATAAATGAAAAATTTTATATATAATTTTTTTGTTGTGAAATTTCGATGTTTTTTGTGCGAAATTTATGTATCCCTAATCAGATTATTAGATGCAATTGCTTCTATGCATTTGGGATCTTTCCATAAAAACAACTGCACCTAATACTCTGTAATTTAGCAGAGGACTGTATTAGTACAAAACTAGCAGTATTTTTTATGTTCTTTTGTGGATTTAAGAAGCTATCATTCATAATTTTTCGAGGAATTTAAAATCATAATGTTTTTTATACCTGAGTGATATCATGACTGTTAGGTTTTAAAAAATTTTATTTCATTTTAATTATTTACTTTATAAGGAGTTCTGTACTTTGAAAAATATTTCATAAACCAAACTTGGTTATTTTACAGTTTGGAACAAACTGGGATGTTTACTTCTCAAAGTCTGATGGAAACTTCATAAAAAAAACTGTAGCTGAAATGTTGCCAATGGCTTTCACACCAGAGTCACTTATAAAAAGTTGCCAAAGTTGAAATTTGTTCCCTTACATACTGAAAAGATAAAGTGGTTGGATGATCTCATTAATCATAGCACTTGGACAAAATTATGCAAAATATTAATTTATTTTTTATGTAACAGAGCAATATTAAAGAAAGCATTTTACATATTCCTGCTATGTACAGCACTTCTTTCAAGAGTCATAGTTTTTACTGAGCATCAAACATTATCACAGAGAAATGGACGTTGTACTCAAAAAGACGTTTTCTGTGTTTCAGTAGCACAATGAGTTTTACCAGAATGGGCACCTGGAAAGATAACAGATTTAGTTTTGTATGTAACAACACAATGACATAAGAAAACATTAAAATTTAAGTCATTTCATAGAATCCATTTTCAAAATCAATGATATATTTACCCTAAAAAAAAAATCTAGCCATCTCCTATTTGAGTACTGAACTTCGACACAAATATATTCAGGAAAATACACTAGAACTCAGTGGCACACCCAGGATTTTTTCTAGGGGGGGGGGGGGGGGGGCGAGATGAACAAATAAAAATATTTATAATGCAAAATCAATATTTCTATTCTTTGGGGGGACGGGCTGCCCCCCCCCCCTGGGTGCGTCACTGCTAGAACTTAAAAATGTCAGCCAGAACCAGGGCTTGAAATGGATATGAACTAAAAACTAAAATGGATAAGTTCCAATCAAATTGATTTTTGTGGAATTTTTTATTTCTTTATCCACATGAAACCATTATTTTGGGATGAATTTGATTTTGCTCCAAAATTTTTTTATTGTTCCAGATATTTATCCAACCCGGAACAAAAAATCTCTCTCCCAAAAGGTTTTGCTCCTTAGCGAATTTTGAAAGATTATCAAGCTAATCCGATGTGGCTAAAATTTTATATTTTGGAACTTTCAAGATATTTCTATACAGAAAATTGTTTCAAGCATCATAAATGTTAAAAGTTTCATAATAAATTAATAATTATTGTATAGGTTAAATAGTTGAAAAGTAAGATTAGATTTTTTTGTTTTTGTTTTTGTTTTGAGTCAAAGCATTTCTCTGCACAATTACAAATAAAGTCAACAGTTGTTTAGTGTTAGAAGGATTCATTTCAAAACTATTTTTGAGTTGAAATGGAAATAATGTGTGTTGAATTCACTACATGAACCTTTATTTGTATACACAATATTGGCTTTTACTATTACATACATACAGGTACATATAATTTCATGCATACAAGGCATTAATTTCTTTTGTAAGAAATATTATATATTTCTTCACAACATGGGAATTTATTTTTAATTTTGAATACAAAAAGAAAATAGCATTGAATTCCATTACCATCCTGACTTAATCTACATCTGGGAAACTGGTTAGTAAAGTGGGTAGTACACACCTTAAATAGCATAAATGATGAGAACCTTAAATCACATTTTAGAATGATGAAATAGATTTCTGTGTATATATATATTTTTAAATCGAAGTAAAATTTCAAGAACTGAAATTATTTTGCTCTGAAATTATTTTGCCAGATCAATTCAGAAGGATAAAAAAAATATTTTGATCCTTTTGGATTCAATCCGCAAGATCAGAAAGATCAGTTTTTTAAAAATTTCGTTTCAGGCAGAAATCATTTGACCCTTAATATTTCAATTCACATTGGAGAGGTTTAAATAGGAGCAAAAAGGATTCATTCTTCAGATAGATATCTTCAAGCCCTGGTCAGAACTTGCATATTGTTGAAGAATGATAGACTGTGATATTTAGTTAAAAGACTATTCCAATAGATTCAGTAACAAATGGTTCAATTTTAGAAGTTAAGTTACACAAAAATAAAGGTTCTTAAGCACTGTGTCCTTTTAAAATGTTACAAGAAAATTACTCTGAAACAATAGGAGTATTAGGTATTATGTCAACATTTATGCTGAAAAAAGATAAATTAGTCAAGAGATGTTTGAATAACTTAAATTGTGAAAGAATTCAAGAAGCTTAAATAATTTTCCCCAATGAAATAACTCACCATCCAATGTAACTTTGGCACAAGTTTTCATGAGATGTAGCTTGCTTGATTAACAAATCTACTTGTTCATTTACTTCTAGTGTCTGATTCAGGTCAAAATCACGACCTTTAAAAGCAAAAATGAAATTTTGGTAAAATTATCTTTGATTTTAATTTTAATAAAAATATAATCTAAATTATTCTCTATACCTGTCAATTTGTCTCGAACTCTATTAATAATCTGAACAGCCTTTTCATTTAATGTCTCAGGCTGACCAAATCCAGCATCTGAAATTGAAATCAATAAAATTTATGAAATACATGGCAAAAAAGACAACAAAAAATCATAAAATAACAGGTGTATTACCATTCTTAGTACTAGAGAATGTTCTCAGAAACATTATCAAATTACATTATTTTAACAATTCATTTAAAGATATATTTTTGAAACAGAAGTAAACATATCGCTCACTCCTTTCAACAACACCATGCCTCAAAAATCGGCGATTTTTAATTATGCCTGTTTTCAGATTACCCTGAAAGAGTAGTATATCCCTGCAAGATCATCATATCTCACTGCTCAATATTTAGCCGCTAGAGAGCAGAATTAATATTTATTTTTAATACATTTTATTCTACTTTTAAACTTTAAAACCACTCTCCTGAAAAATCACATTTTTTGAGATATGATGTTATTGTGAGCAATATATTCTTGTTATAAAATATAATGTCCAACTAGTTCAAAAGGATTGACACTGAAAATTTTCAAAATCATTATAAACTGTTAAAAACATTAACTGTCCATTTTCCCCTAACACTACTAATGTATTTAAGGAAAATATGATTGTATAGATCAAAATTCTCAGGTTTAAATAATTTTCAGGAATTTATTTTAACTATACTTTTTAGAAAATGGCAAAAATTAATGTCTCATGTCAACTTCACTAAACTCTGTTCAATCAGAGTGTTTTTTGATATCAGGTCAGGTAAGGATTTTTTTTTGTTTTGTTCTCCAAAATTTTCTAATTTCCTATTTGATTCTATAAAGTTGCAAAAAATGAAATATATAGACACTGAATGTTCAAAAGATTCACACATTTTTTAACTGTTTTGGAGATTGCTTTGAAAACCAGGAGAGCAGGCTGCTATGGAAATATTTATCAATGGAAATTAATTTCAAAAGACCCACTCATAAACTAGAAAGTCTTAACTCATTTTGAAGACAGATTTGAATTAAGTACAGTCAAACCCCATTATAACGAACTTCAAGGGACCAAAGGTTTTGTTCGCTTTATCCGGTGGTTTGCTATATCCGAACCGTTAAGAAAAATGCTAGAGTTCACAAAATGTATAATTCTTTAGTTGCAATGTGTATTCAAATAATGATGTATTAAAAATGATCATTAATGAATTAAATCGACTAAAATCAATTACATTAAACTGACACAATATTAATTAAATTACATACAATAGGAAAATGGCGGGACCAAAATTTTCGTTCGTTATATACCAGGTTTGCTATAACAGGATTCAACTGTATTACTACCTAAAAAAAGGCAATGTAAAATTTTATTTTGTAATTAGTAGGAACTTACCAATTATAACAGCATCCGATTTCTTTGAATCCGTTTGAGACTGTACATCTACGTCTTCTAGTATATCTGAGTGGAAAAAGTTATTTTTTTAAATAGTTATGTAAGAAACTTTTTTAGTTGAAAATTCATCAAATTTCAAGTGCATTATGATGAAGACAACAAGCAAACTATGATAATATTTGAACTAAGTTACCTTAGTAGTTATATTTGAACCAATATTTTAATTCCAAAATAAAATTTATAGAAAATGCTACGCAATATTCTCTAAATAACTGCTATAAATTATTGTACATGAAAAGATTACATACGATGTAGTAAAATGGACCTTGGTTTCTACTATACAGATTGATGAAAACTATATTTTAATCAAAGAATTGCAGAAAATGATAGCAAATTATATTAAATAGCACAAATATTTAAATTTTATTCTATAAATCTGACTTGATTAATAAAATTTTTAAAAAATCTAATGAATAAAATATTTACTTTAGATAACTGTAATCAAGTATTATACTCATTCAGAATAATTAAAAAAAATTCTATAATATGCAGTATAAATTTCTAGAAAAAATTATCTTTGAATAACCTAATATATTCTAACATAAACTCTTCAGAATAAAAAATAAATATTCTATCCAGTCAATTCATAAATCAAATATATTACCATTTTGGTCTTGAATTGATGATGAAGATTCACTTCGATTTTTGGAATGTTTACCTTTAGGTAGAGCTGCTGAAATGAAATGTATATATATATATTAGATACAGACATGATGAGCAAAATTATATTGACTTAAGTAGAAGCTTCCTTAGAAGTTTATTGGGCATACTTCATTTAATATGCAATAATATACTATCTTTAAAAACTGTTAATGATGAAATAATTAAAATATACCACTGACATGTTAGAAAATGCATAAATTATAATATTGATGACCCCCCCCCCCAAAAAAAAAAAATAAATAAATAAATAAAAAAAATTATTATTAAAATAAAAAATAATTAAGTCTAACAGATTAAAACTTGAGTACTTAATACTTCATTGAGAAAGGTTTATCAACTACCAAGTTGAAAGAATCTAAATTTAAAGAGCATTATCAATAAGGAGCAACTATTATAAATAAGCAAACAAATTTTATAAAGCAACATTCAGTTTTATTGCTTAAGAACAACACAGTTTTAGTTAATTTTCAATTTCCCCCCAAATTATGTATAGAACTGGACTACCTACTACCTTATAAATTCAAAAGCAGATTAATTACATTATGACAGCCAGGAAGACATTTATAACTTATATAATTTAAACAATTTACTTTTCATTTACATATTTAAGATAATTTTAATTTGAATGTTTTTTTATAATGCAATGGCTCTTTTTTATTTTAAACATAGCATGTATAAGTTGCCAACATGTATAAGTTGATTAGATAATCAAGTTTTGGTGTGAATATGTTTGATTTCTCCCAACTGAAGTAGCACAAAATGTTTTAAATTAACTTGTAACATTTAATCATTGTGAAGAATAAGTACAACCAAAAAAGTATAAATAAATAAAAAAAATAAAATCTTTTAATAATTCACTTTGAGAGCTAATTTTATAAATTAAAGCTTTTATAAGAATCATGCAGCAAAAGTTT
Source organism: Dolomedes plantarius (assembly GCA_907164885.2). NCBI lineage: Eukaryota > Metazoa > Arthropoda > Arachnida > Araneae > Dolomedidae > Dolomedes > Dolomedes plantarius. Next base: position 50,241,470 of record OU015491.1, on the reverse strand, counting down.
CAAACTCAAGGTACATAAATACATGCTTAAACATACACGTTTAAGAGCCCTAGAGCGGAATTTGAAAATAAGGAATTTTTAAGGGTTATCAGGAGTGGTAGATTATTTACACATTTCACACTGTTCACAATAATGAGAAGGTAAAAAAACTGGGAGAGTTAGTAGTTATGAGTTTCAATTTATACAAAATCAAATTATCTTAGAAAACTCCACTGTTATTTTCCCTTGCAGCATAATATCACAGTGGTACTAAATATGATCTATAAATAATTTAGATATTTATTCAACATAAAAAATTCAAAGCCAGATAATAAATTTTATAGGTCTTTTTTTTTTACAACAGTTGCCAAAGTTTGCACTTTATTTTTCCAATTTCCAATCTTTTTATCTCTAATGAACAACCTGATATATATTAAAGAAAACTTTAAAACTTCTCATGTACATATCCCCAAAATTTTTTTAAAAATTATATATCAATTTTGTTGACAATGTTACATGTTTACTAACAAATGAATAAATAAATAAAACATGCAATTCTCTCCCTAATTCTCACAAGACATATGAGAGAATTATAGACAGTTCAACTGAATAACATTTAAAAGAAAAACTAATTTTTAATTTGAGACCACTATCAAATTAGATTTAAGATGATTTCCAATAGCACTAATATTTATATTTAAGTCACATAAAGAACTTCATTAATAGGTAATTTTAGTAATTTGGACTGCTAGTAAGAATTTTAGGACTGAAATGTAACACAAACATTTAATTTTACCATCCATGAGTCTCCAGTTAAGAAGAGGATCATATACAAAAGCTTCTAATACTGCCATAAGGCTGTCTTTATTTTCACGAAGTACTTTCATAACTTTTTGACATGTCTTTCTATAGGTGCCTTCAATACCAGTAACCTTTAATAAAATTATACATTAGATAAAAAAATTTACGATTAATCATATGTTTAGTAATTAATAATAAATAAATGGTATACAACTAACATAGACAAAGAAACACAATCTGTGATGGCATCAATTTTAATTTTTTACACTGTTTCCTAAGGTAGTCAGACTAATCAATACCAATACTTTTAAGATACTTATTTTTGTTGAACATAATATGTTAATTTTCTCAAACATGCAAAAGATCTTTAAACATTAGCAGTCTGAGAAAGGATTTACACAAATGAATGGCAAAAATATGAATAACTATAAATTTTTACAATTAAATAAAATTTTTCTGACAAGACTACACTTGAAGCAAAAATTTAAATACAGTAAAACCTTGTTTATCTGGACTAACTGGGACGATAGGCAATTCAGATAATCAAAAACCTGGGTAATATGGGTAGTAAGCAAAACAAAATCCTTAACTAAGTAGACTTATCATTTATTACGATAAAAAACTATATTTTGTAACAAAATTACATAGTATTGCTTACAAGACATTAAAAAATATAAAAACTTTTCTGAGTCAGTCCATGTCGATACCCTGTAACACTCTTGTAAAGCTTTCTTAAACTCAACAAAAAGCATTTTATTACCAAAATTTATTGTACAATCTATGCAGGAACTATACATGGAATCAAACTAAAAGGCGAATATTTGGCATACTTATAGTTACATTCTTGCTATCATAGTTAAAAATTATTATCTAATGTGAGCATTAAAATTTTAAAAAAAGTCTGCAAATCTGATCTGGATTATCCGGAGATCTGGATTAACGAGGTTTTACTGTATACTCTAACATATAACTACAAAAAATACAGGCAACTAGCAAAAATAGAGGATAGAATACAATTTTTTTTTGTAATAGCGAGCATACTAATATAGCTAAAATATCATTACAGCTTGGATTATAATATTACAAATGATATATTTGTTTTTGCAAAAATAACAAATAGTGAGGGAGGAAAATCAATTCATAAGACCACTTTAAATTTTTTTACAATTGACCATATTAATTTTTTAATTAAGAATTTTCCCTTATAATCTTATAAAAAAGAGGATTATCTTACAGTAATAAATATAAGGGCTGATTTATTATTATTATTATTATTCCAGAAATGAAATAATAACTACTTATTACAAAGTATTGAATCTCACTATACTGACAATGCAAATTACCCATTATAAAAGACAATCTGCCTGAATAAATAAATAAATAACAAATAAAATTTTCAGCAGCTACATTTTCTTAAAAGACATGAAAACTTCTTGTAAAATTAAGATTGATAATATTCACTATAGAAAGAAAAGTATAAACAGCATATACAAATGTGATTGCTGGGTAGAGGGTGTACAGAGAGGAATAAATACTTGATAATTACTTCTAGGTAAACATTATTGATACAAATATAATGAATGGAATCAATACCTCCATTGCATGAATAAGCATTCTTGTCAGTCTAAAAGGAATTTTTTCAGGGAACTTCTCCCTTGTCATAGCCACCTCGAAGCAATCTCCAAAATCAATATGGAGAATTTTCCCACTTAGTCTGTCAAGCATTAAGTTAGATGGATGCCTGGAAGAAGAAATTTAAAATAATTATGAGATTTTAACATTGACAGATCAAAACTAATTTCACTGAAAACAATTCATTCACTGCATAAATCAAGACTTCAATTAAGATGCATACAAAGAAATACACTTAATATTTAAAAACTTTGTATGCAACAATTTTGAGATATTTAAAATACTTTGAACATACCTATCTCCTAATCCAAGAACATAACCCACCATGGACATAACAGCTAAAGATCGAGTGTAGTTAGTTCTACGATCAAACCACACCTATAAAAAATAATTATAAAACTACTTTACCTTTTCAAACAAAACTACTATTAAGGAGCAAACAAATATTTTCAGAAAACAAATAGGACATTAAAATTATTAATAAATATATAAGCATAAGACAAGACATATCGCTTACTTCTTTCAACAATGTCATATCTAAAAAAATGGCAATTTTTTTGTTATGCCTGTTTACAGAATGCCCTGAAAGAGTAGTATATCCCTGCAAGATTGTCATATCTCGCCGCTCAATATTTAGCTGCTAGAGAGCAGAATTAAAATTTATTTTCAATAGATTTAATTCTACTTTTAAATTTTAAAACCACTCTTCTGAAAAATCACGTTTTTTGAGATATGATGTTGTTGAAAGGAGTGAGCGATATGAAATCAAAATCTAAGCAACCAATTACAAGGTATACTTTTTAATTTATAAATCAGTTTAAAATTCAGAAAAAATTGTTGTTACAGAGTAAAAATACAGAGTTTACTTCATTGCAGAAATTTAAATTTAAGGAACATAAAAAAAATTGCAATATATTATCAAAAGTAATAAGTAAAAGTAACAGACTATTTTGCATTTTATTTGGATACTTTTGGTTTTCATTGATGCATAACTCATTTAGGCATAATTACAACCAAATTTTGATATGTTTTAACAGGAATGAACATGCAGCAAAGCAACTGCAATAGATATTGCACAAGATCATTGTAATCAAAGACAATCCATTTCATTCAAAATGTCAGCAAACCATTTCTTTCAAAATGTGTTCAGTCAGACTCATTCTCTCAAAATTGCTAACCTCCCCTTATCCCCCCCCCCCCCAAATGCAGAGGCACATGTCATGAGACATCACCTTTTGTTGTTCACCGCTGTTTTTACTGGCTACTTTATTATAGGAGCGTCAATTTTTTAGGTAAGCCAGCATAAACCCCTGTATGAACCCATCTATAGATTTAACGTGCCCATATCTGGCCTAGACACAGAGGTGGTTTAGTAGTACAGTGGAATCTCAATCTATCGTTTTTCAAGGGACCGATTGAAATGAATGATAAATGCGGGAAAACGATAGATGCGGAAATATAACAAAGCAATATGATCGTTGGGACTGGATAAAATGGACAACACATACGGAAAAATGATGGATCCGAAAACGATCGATCGAGGTTCCACTGTACTTGTCGGGATTCGATCTGAGCACCCTCGGCTTCAAAACCGAACGCATTACCACTAGGCTACATCAAGCTCGAAAAAGTTAATTTAACATTTAAACTTTAATATAAACAAATGACTATTATAAATTATGAATTGTATAGATTGTGGTGTGCAGCAGAGAGCTCTATTTTGTTGAAAAAGGCATTACAACAATAATATAAAATAGACTATTAAATAGAATATCTAGATGTTGTTACTACTTCTGAGTACAAAACTGAGAAGTCAAGTCTTAGTCAGGTGGAAGAATTCTACATGAAAAGAAACTGTCCATACTTGACAGTGGAAATGACAAAATTCTCCAACTCAGTCTTCATTCTATCTCCATACTTGAAGACATTTACTGGAAAAGAACTGAGTGTAATTTCTTACACTGAATCACACAAAATTTGAATCACTGAAATCCTAAGAATGCTAGGTAAGGCACCAATCAAATGATTGCATTTATAGCAATGATGTTGCTATTAGCCAACAAAGGGTGAGATTTTAATGGGTCACCAAATGGGTAAGATTTTAGAATATTTCTCAATATGAATCTTTTTTGTCATGCATATTCATTCAGAATAACAGCACAAAGTTTTTAACGCAGGATACGTTCCTCAATAACGGTCCTCCGGAAAGAAAAAAATTGTCCGGCGTCGCAAGTTATAATTTTGGCAGCGTGCCAATCCCAGTAGTAGTAAACAGTTAAACAGAAAAGTACCAAAATGCATAAAAAAGAAGAAAAAAAAAAGAGGTAAGCAACGATAAGTAATCCTATGTTAATAATCCGTGGTAGTTTCATTAGAAGAGACTAACTGAAATTTTTTTTTCTCTTTAGTTGTGGCATTATCATCTTTTCATTATGAACCAAACCTAGGCATACATAGATAGATGTTTGTTTACAGAAAAACATCTTGGTTACTTCAAAATTTGCATCAACAGGGATTAGCATGCACTTCATCTATACAGCTTGATATACACATAGCACAATGATTTATGATGTATTTCATTAATGAAAACGATAAATTTTGTAAGGTGAAGATGAACTAAAAGGATGATATTGTCATTAATGGTAATAACTGATTGTATCATAGTTAGGATTACTATAATTTTGCCTCTTAATGGTACAGGCCTTTTTGTTAAGCCAGAATATATTGGCAGTTTTGAAAGGAATGAACATGCCCTATCTACATATCTAAGACCAAAAAAGCTTAGTTAAGAATCAGAATACCTATGAAAATATACTGTAAATCTTTAGTAGGTGGTCAGATAATCAGAGAACATGCAAAGATATGCAAGGAAAACATAAAAGATTAAACAGTGACAACCACACATGTGAAATCTCGATACCACACCAAATTAGCAGTTACTCCATGTTGTTCAATCACAATAATTACAGATTAGTCAAATTATATGAAAAAAAGGTTACAGGACTGACATTTTCACATCGTTTACTTTGGTAACTTTATGAATGAAAAACTACTTCTGCCAAAACATTGAAAAACTTAGCTTTGTCTTCAAGACATGATGCATGTTAAGTAAAAGAAAATAAAGTTTTGTAAAGTTGTGACAAAAATGCACAGCAATTATGCATATAAAACATTGATACTTAAAATAGGTTTTGTAATGACTTCTAAAAGTCCAATTACTTTGAAATACAATATTTTGCATATTATAATAATATTTTGTATATTATAATAATATTTTGGAATATAATCAAATTCTCTCCTGAACAGCATAACCTTATGTATACAGATGCTATCATTTAAATAAATAACATGTATGACTTTGTAAAAAAAAGTAAAAACTCAATAAATGTCCTGTTACATAAAAATACTAAATTTAAATGAAAATATGCTAAACCAGACCATCACATAAATTGTACTTTTCACTCCAAATATCATGTATATGTATAAAATCAATACTAACCTCAGAACTTGGACTTTTGAGCCATAACAGCTTGGCTAAGTCATCTCCATTAGTATTTTTTAAAGCATGCTCAAAGACTTCTACTTTTTGCATTAGAGTCAGATGATCATAATCAGGAGCCATCTAAATTTAAAAACAAATTTAAAGAACATTTAATAACTTTCTCAATATTTTAATAGATATTTAAAAAAACAAAACACAATCATTTAAATCAATGCTTATGAACAGATTTAAAAAATAATAAATATAGTATTAATTCATTTTTTTTCAACCTTTTATTTCAAAATACAGTTTTGGCTCTTTGAAATGCATGCAAATTTGATAACAGGATATTCATTTACAGTGAAACTTCTCTAGCTGACCACCCCTATAAATGGCTATATTTTGTTCAGAACTGATTAAATACTCCATAGAGCCAATGTTATGGAAGAAACCCCTTTTTGACGGCCTCTTGTTTTTGGAACCATTACTGGCCGCCATAGAGAAGTTTCACTACATATAAAAAAGTAGTAACAGGAAATAAAATGTGAAACAATACCCTTAGCATTATACGATGTTCAATGTTAAGCAGAATTTTTTTCTTATCTCTGTAATCCCTAATGAGTGTATGTAAAGTATCACAATGTGGCACCCAGCCAATGAGACCACTGTTAGTTGAAAGAGGAATGACTGAATATCTTTGAATGCTGCAAAAAAAAATAGAGGGTCTCATTTATGTTATCAGAAAATACAGATTAAATAAACATCAGTCAAATAGAGAATGTTCATATTCAGACAAAGAAACTCTATTAATATAAAAATTACTGTGTTGTTCAATAAAAAATTACCTGTAGGGGCACTATGGAAAGAATCATGATACAATAGTATATTAAGACCACAGGACAAATGCTATATATCACCAAAACATGAAAATTTATTTTTAGATTTGAAAGTCTTCATTGAAGATTCAATACAATAGTAGTGGCGCACCCGGGGGGGGGGGGCAAGGGGTCCTGCCCCCCCAAACAAATAGAAGTTACATTATGAATATTGATTTTGCATTATAAATATTTTTATCCATCCATCTTGCCCCCCCCCATGCCTTATAAATATTTTTATCTGTTCATCTCACCCCCCCCCCCCAAGAAAAAATCCTGGGTGTGCCACTGTACAATAGAATATATTTATATAGCTTACTTTGACACAAAAATGTATTCTACTTTTTAAAGCAGTGGTTCTTACCAAGGGTGCGAGCACCCCTGGGGTGCAAGAAAGCATTTCTAGGGGTGCGAGAGAAGGTTATAAATTTTTAATGAAATTTATCAATTGAGTGAATCATTTGATGGATACTTTTCCACAGGAAATATAAGCAAAATTAATAGACGGATCCATTTTTGCTTGACCTAAATTCAGTGGATGACAATGTTTTAAAAGACGTATTAAAAGACAATCTTATCGCAACATGAGCTAATGCACATATTGAAATGGAATTTGAAAAACTGGACTTAGAATAGTTCTGGTGTGCACAGTTAGAACTTTATCCAGAATTGGCAAAAGCAGCATTAGAAACACTTTTACCAATGCCATCACTTACCTTTATGAAATGAGTTTTCATCACTTTTGCACATCAAAACAAAAGTCAGAAATCACTTAAATGCATCTGATAACTTATGTGTGGCTCTTTCAAAAAAATAGCCTCGTTTTAAAAGGATAATTATGAACAAACAACAATGTAACCATTAAAAGTGTAGATATTGTTTTATATATAATAATTTAGCATGTATTGTAAATGTATAATTTTTTATGCAATAAATAAATTATCTTGCAATAAATGTCCTTTCCTAAATAAAAATATAAACATTTTTCATGGGGGTGCGAGAGCTCAGTTTCAGATTCCAGGGGTGTTGACTACTAAAAGGTTAAGAACCACTGTTTTAAAGTAAGAATTTTCTGATCACAAATAAGTTCTGTGGCATACTCAAATTTGAGAACAACAAAAAGCTGAATTAGTCCTTCATTCTTACATCATCACATGGTATGCATGTCTTCAGCTATGGTGTATTTTTATAGTGAAGATTTACAAATATCTACAAACCACAGAACAAGTGTATAATTTCCAAATCAATGCATAACATAAATACAAAAACTCCAGCCACATTCTTTTAAAAGAATATAGACTATATATCCAGAATTTAAAATCTCATCACAATTATTTTTATAAAAATGATGTGAAAAGAAAGGAAAAAAAAATGTTTACGTAATATTTCTTCGTGATGTTTCCGGATCTTTTATAAGCAAGGTATTGACTAGACCAAAAAGTTGCATGACTCTCTCATCTTGTCTTAAATCTTCATGGCCTTTCAGCAGGAATGTGAAGTCTTTTCCGTTGCTTCCTAAAATTGAATATTTGGCTTCTTTATATTCTTTTTGTTTATATATATGACTTTTAAGGTTTTCAAACATCAACAAATCCTCCCTTTTATAATATAGGAAAGAGGAGAAGAAAAGAAATAGAAGAGAATATTAAAAGAACTTTTAATATAAAATGAATATTTTACCTTTGATTGTAAGTTTACGTGGTCGTTGCTTGCTAGTAATCACCTGTAGTGAACTTTCAACACGAGCAATTCTTATTATGGGTTGATTTGGATTATAGGAACCTGGAACTGCTAATTCTAAATCTCTGCACATCAAAAGTTTAGGCGATACATACTGAAGTTCAAGCGATGTTAGCTGAAATAAGCAACAGATACGTTTTTATTACTAACCTATACATTCAATATAAATAAAAAATCACTTCACACTCCAAATATTTTAAATCAGTGGTTCCTAACTGATGGTCTACAGACCGCCAGTGGCTGGGAGAACCCAAGAAGTGGTCCTTGAAGTCAGCAGTGTTAAAAAAAAATGGGTTTCATCATTTTAAAATAACTGCAAATATAAGAATTTTATAAAATTGGAAAGAAAAGAATTTTTTTTTTCAAATTTTTTGCTCAAACTCTATAAATTTCTGTATTTCATCCATTTCCTGACATTTTGAGCACACACACACACACACACACACATCCCCCCAAAAAACCTGTTCTCCTTAATAATCCCCAATATATTTTTAGTAATGTGGAGCTGTAGTGTCACAGCCATTTTACAGATAGTAAAGCAAATGCCAGCTCAAAAATCTCATTCATTTTTAAGTTTTCATAGGCTTTTATGTTTGCTAAGTTTTCTTTTACATTAAATGTTATTGTTTGCCAATGCAAGGCACTTGCCCATTATTCATACTTAATCTGCGAGAATTGTTGGTTGCTTTCAATGAGGGCACCATATAGGTGAATCAATATCACCCTGGAACCATAAAATTAACCACTTGCTTTATTTTCTGTTTTTCGGTTATGCATTTTTGTGCCACGCTCACTAATTGCATGTTGTTGGGTATTTTCTAGCCTCTTGAGCATCCACTTCCGGCATTTTTCTCAAATCACTTCTATTCTAAATTCTCCTCTTTGCTATCTGAAATGGCTTTTCAGCCTGCGGATTTGAGTGGTACACGCTCTGTCATCCGCCTGCCCTATGGGCCTAGGATGGAGGTGCCAGGAAGGGGGGGGGGCTTCCAGCTGTGGTCTATATTCACAGGTGGGAATGCACTCTCGGAAGGCCTTAAATGTTGCCATGGCGGGTCCCACTTGGCACATAGGAATTTTGACCGAGCACCCCCCCCCCCCCCGTATGAAATCTAGGGTGCTCATACCTTCTCCCATCCTCTTTGACATTACAGAAGGATTTTCTGGTCTACAGATTTAACATGCTCATATTCGGCCTAGTCACAAAGGTATTTATCGGCATTCATCAGGATTCAAACTGAGCCGAATGAGCTACCACTAAGCTAACTCGAGACCCTTTTATGTTAAATTTGTTGTTGTGATTAAGTTTGTTGTACCATTTTTATATAAGTTGTTTATCTCAGTGTGGTGTCACTGAATTAATTAATGGATGAACTGATGAATTGATGAACAACACAGTTTTATTCTTCTTAGACAGGACAAACTACGAACAAAAAACTACAAACATCACATTTAAATTTAAACATAAAACACTTATAACTTTAACAGCTTAAAATAGGACTTCTACGAAAGTCCTACTATACCAAAAGTTAACCTACTTGAACGCTCCCCGGCATTCTAAACAATCTCTAATTGACGAAGTGGAGAGAGGGGACTCTCTTCACTTCACTTCCAATGTGAAAAGGCTGGAAGGGGGTTGGTTACATGACACACAGATAGTTTGTTAATTCAGAAAATTAAACCCCTTTTTATCTCTAAAAGGGTTGGTTGGGAGACAATCCCCGAAGAATTATCTTTTTTGACAAATGGTCCATGATCAACAAAAGGTTAAGAAACGCCTTTTTTAAACAGTGGTGGATCATTGCACAGGTTCAAGAAGTGAGCCCTTGTGGCCTGTGATTGTCAGGGTCCTTTGAAAGTTAGCAGCTTCTAAAAGAGATATAGTTTGGGGGGCCTCGAAACTAACATTATGTTTGGGGCCCTCCTAGTGCTTGATCCACTACTGGTTTTACATGAAAGTTACTTTTATAATTCAACAGCATAATAAAATTTCAAGTAATATAGTTCACTTGAGTTACCTGTGGAAGTTGTTTGGCAACTCTACGAAACACATGGTAATAAGTGTCCCAGGCCTGAGTTAAGTCTTTAACATTTCCAGAACGCTGGTACTTTTTGCACCATTCCTGTGCTTCAGATAGTTCTCTTCCATAAGCCTGCATATGAATACAGACATTTAAGTAATGTAAAAAAAACTCAGAGTTCACCATGATTAGTTGCCTCACCATGCATTTGAACTTATTTACTGACATTCATCCCCTAAATTTTGACAGTTGTAGTGTCTCTCTCTGTTAAAAAAGGAGCTTATATTTTCTTCTATATATAAGTCAAAATGTTTGAACTTTGGAAGATTTTGAAATTATGAATGAAAATAAAAAAACTAAAATGTATATGGTATTCAATCAAAATCCCCCAATATCCTCATATAAAATTTTTAAATTTTTTCAGACAGACCAGTAGAAAATCCTTTTCTGGAATTTAATAATAAAAGACATTTTATTTATCAGCAAGACTATAATTTTGCATATTATGACCACAAAAATTTTCCACACAAGTCTATGCTTTGGAAAAAATAATTTTTCTCCAACCAGTCCATCAAAATAACAATTGGCTTCCAATCCTTGATAATCCCATGATATTATTAATTTTTCCAATTTTTCCATTTGTATTAAAAGAAAAAGAAATTTAATAATTTTGACCTAATACACAGCCTCTTATTATTTCTTTGAGGTTTCTCTTTCTGTTTTGTAACCTCAAACATTCAAAAATGAAAAATACCATATGCTAAACAGAAATATAATACTTAATATCCAATACATCATCACTAATTTCTGGTTTTCATAAGGAATTTCAGCAAAATAAACATTATCAACTTTTCCGGTATCCAAAAAACCCTGCAGTTCTCAACTACCTGAGACATTCATGGTGAATTCTAAGAACTATGAGCTTTTCATATTGCTGTTATAAAATATAAAGAAACATCTATTAATAAACGGAATTATACAAAAGTGTATGATATGGTAAATTAGTAGTAATTTAAAAATATTTACCATATTTTTTTTGGAAGACCTTAAAAGCTTAAAATAATTTAATCTATTCTATTTAATTAAAATCTTATAGATCAAACTTACAAATTCATAAGAAAACAAAATTAACAAATTTAAAATTTGATTATTCACTTGACAAACTTATTTCATTACAAATTACATGCAGTCATCTTATACATAATGAAGGCATAAAATTAGACAATGAAAGTTATAAAATTATAGTATTCATCTTTGGTATAGTGAAACCTAAAATATAAGTATCAAAAGCTTATTGAAATAACAAAATTATTAGATATTTAACTTATTCATTTCTCAAATTTAAAAATTATCTAAATCCAAACTGGAATAGATAATGCCAGCTTGGAATTATCTATTCCAGTGTCCAAAATTATCTGTGTGTGTAGGAAAAATTGTCAAGACTATTAAATTATCCCACAGTACAGGAGGAAAAAAATCATAGTTATAGTAATTTGTTTATATTTTTTTCCGCATACATAATGCTGGATACACTTTGTGAACGTATCTGTATTACTTCTAAATTTTTCCATCATAAAAAGCCGCAGTAAAAAATTTATTAACAACATTCAGTAGAAATAGCATCCCAAGAATGTATAAAAAAATATTGTCTTAGAAAAAATATTATTCACAGCAACTCAACATTTTAAAATTTCCAACCATATATATTTTAAATAAATTTTTTTATGGTTATTTACATTATAAAATTGACAAAACACAATTGTTTTAAACAGATCATGCAATATCGATATTTGAAAATGAATTCTCTCTTGCTATTTTCTCCAGCTTTAAAAAATTTTAATTAAATTCTTTTCAGTCAAACTTAATTTAAACTAAAACATAAAATAATATGGAGTTTTTGGAAAGAAAACTGAAAAACAATTTAGAATCCAAAGGGTTAAATAATAATCAAAGAAAACAACTCTTTCTTTGAATGAAACATGAAAGAATAAAACAATTCTTATGTCTGTAAACAAAAAATACCACTAAAGGAGCAATAACATGCTTAAATTTCTCCTTAACACATTATATATTCCATAGCACACATCCTCTTTAAACAGCTTATTCTAAGGTTGAGAAAAATAATTCATTAAATATATGGTATGTTATTGGTAAAACAAATATTACAGAAACACAAGCAAATAAAAATAATTAAAAGCAAATGAAACAACTTACTTGGGTGAAAGAAGTTTCTTTAAGAGTTTGAGGACCTCTCTCTATCAGTGCATGCAAAGGTTCAAGGGCTGCAAACATTCCTTTAACATTCCTTTCACCAAAATAAAGACGAGAGGCTTCTTCTAAGCCTTCATGCCACAGTTCATGCCATAAGATTGCAACTCGAATAAGTTCTTCGCTGACCTATTTAAAACAAATTTACAGACATACATCACAGACACATCAACAACTATTCAAATATTGGTTCATTAAACAGTACAAATGTAACAAAATAATAGTATACTCTGACATATTAGAAACAATACATGTTTATAGTTGCCCATCTTTTTCAAATTTAAAATAAAGTACTTTTAAAGACTTTTAAGCACTAAAGTTTTAGAAATTTACAGGTTATTTTTTACTTTTCTGTTGCAAAAAATCAGCATCTAATCAAGTAGTTATAAATAATACTTTAGAGTTTATTTTATTTCATGCCTTCAAATAATTTTCTTAATGTTCCAGCATTACACAATGCAAAATTTTGTATAGAATACATATAAACTCAATATAAAAAACATCATGCACTAGAGGTGGCAAAGTCAATCAAATTTAAATTATGCAAACATGAGCTCATAACACAAAATTTATTCTAAAAAATCAAAATATTTATTGGAAACTTCAAAATCTATGTTTGTCTAAGATGGAACTACTCTTAGATATAGAGTAAAACTTTTTTAGCCTGCCAGCCTTCTAGAACTACCCTATTTGGCAATCATCCCTAGAAGGCCATATTTTGTTCAGAAGATTGAAAGTCTGATTAAATGCACTCTAAAGACCCAATGTTACTTTAGCCCCTTTTCCATAACCACCCCTCAAAATGGACACTTTTTTTAGGAACCATGATTGGCCGCCATAGAGAAGTTTTACTGTATTTCAAATAATGCTGTTTAATATGTTTTATTGCTTAATCTAAACTGATTTTTTTAAACAACAAATTTTAATAACTTTTCCCTTACCTGTAATACTCTCTTTACTTTAACAATAAACCAAAGCAAAAATGTTAATCTCTGATCATTTGCAATTAATAAAACAAAGAACTGAAAATTCTTAATTTAAAAGTTTTCTGGTGACATCATTATGAAAATTTCAAATCCAAAAATCAACACAGGAGCTGTGAAACTGAAATCAAAAGCAAAAAAATGGTGAAGTTTACCTTTGATTTTTTTTTTTTTTTCGAAAGCAGAGGCACTTGTCACTAGACATTCACCTGTATGTAAAATGCAAAACTGCTGGCCATTCATTTAAGGGGCACTGTATTAGTGGCCACCACTGTCCCCTACAAGTTGGTCCCGTAATTTAGAACCCAAGTCAAGTTACGAGACCAGTACACTTGACCCTGCAACTCCAGAGGTAAATTTGAGAACTTGGAGGACATAGCAGCCACAACAGATTTTCCATGCACCAGCTGCCATTAGTGTACATGGCAGTGGATTTGTATGCGATGGACATCAAACCAGTGACGTTCAGATGATTGGCTTGCTGCCCTTGCCAACTGGGCCACTGCACTCAGTTTACCTTTGATTGAATCGGCAGAAGTTTTTATTAATGCATGGTTCTATGGGTTGAAAATTAAGACTTTAAAATTTTTTGCCCAAATTTAAGAATTTACAAGGACATTAAAAATTGTTAGTATTACCCTATCAGTTAATTTGTTTTCTTGTCATTATTTAAGGCACAGTTTTTTTTAGCCGATTATGCATTACGCAGTTATTTAGCCAGGTGTGCTCCGCAGAGTACATGTTACATATGCGTTGCATAAGTGTTATGTAATGGGTGGAGCACTCAATGGAGCTCTCTCCTTTTGGAGATATTCCGCCGCTGGCGAGTATAAAGGCAATGGCATGTTGAGCCTCATGGCACATGCTTGGAGCTCAGAGCTTGGGCAATATAGTAGTAGCTCCCGTCAATTGAACGTATTATTTTTTTCGTGATAGGCTTATTTGCGGACCACGCTTTGCTCTGGATAATATATTAGTTATTTTTTTTTACCCTTTTTTATTAAGTTAAAATCATCCTTTAATTTTCAATAAACTGGTTTTTACTTTAATATGACTGCTATTTTGATATCACTGTTTCAACTCTGCTAGTTTTAGAAAGTATTGGAATTGTTGCTTTCTGCAACAACAAAAATTATTTCAAGCACCTTTAAAGTATTTTGGGAACAAAGATGTTATATTTTAAAAATAATATTTAATTTTTGGATGTTAGATAAATAATTTTTCTGCAGTGATTCATTCTCTGCATGGAAAAAAATCAATATTAATGGAAATGTTAATAAGCTTATAATTAAAATGTTAACAAATTTCTTCTTTACAGTACATATCGAGAAAAATAAATACAAACTCAGTTTAAATAAAATGCACATTCCCTGAGATTTTCTTTTTTGCCTTCCTCAAGAATAAAATATTGTAAAATTAAAACATTCAGCACGATTATTATAATATAATTACATAAAAAATTATCAAAAAACAGTAAATACATAATATAAATGAACTGAAATGCTTTAAAAAAAAAAAAAATATTTCATCATACATCTCAATTTAAAAGTTGATTTCCTAACCTTTTTAAAATAAGACAGCTGTATAGCTCACTTAATAAGAAAGCAAAACCCATCTAATAACTTTTATTACTAGACACAGAAGATATTTAAAATTAACAGGAGTTTAAAAAAAAAAGAAATTAAATTACATGATAAAAAAAAAAAAACTATACAATACAATCTTAACTTGTATTTACTGGTAAAAATAAAGGAAATCTGAATAAAAATTACCATTTTTGCTTGATCAACTAGTAATCCACTATGTTTCACCATACTGCATAGAATTTATTAGCTGCAATATTCCTAGAGGGCACAGTAGATTTTGCCGCAACAGTTAAAGGATAGATCAAAGCCTGAGGATGATGTTTACCAATGTCCATTAGCAACTGAATTATAACTTCTCCAACAGGTTGTCGGTGAGTATCAATTCTTGCAATAAGTTGAGGAATAACCTATAAAAAGAACCTATGAATAACAAGTGTGATACACAAAAACAACTCAAAAGTAGCATACCAATAATACTCATAAGAAAAAAAAAAGAAAAAAAAAACTTTTGAAAAATTTCAATATAAAGTTTTATAAAATTTCAAATGGAAATAAACATATTCTAACCTTGCCTAGAAAAAGATGTGTATGTGTTATATGAAAATGAGTTATATTAAAGAATTTCATCTTCAAAATTTGTATTTAATTCCTTCAATTATGCTTTTTTTATTTGTATAACCGAATTAAAATAAAGAGAAGGAGAAATATTGATTTCAAGAAAGAAAAATAAATTTTAAAGAATGGAACATTACCCTGAACTAATTTAAATGAATAAAGTTTTATTATTTTTTTTATTTTGGCATTCTCTTCAAATCTTAGCTACAATTCTAGAGACTGGCTATTTGTGAAAATTTTATCTTTCTTCCTGACTGTCTGGCTCATATGTGAAACATATACAAAATTGCCATGTTAGATTTCACTCATGATATTAGATGATTTCTACAAGTCTATAAATAACTCAAATATATATTTAAATCTCAAAATCAAATATTTATGTTCTCTCAGACAACTTCTAACAAACTATGTCTATATACAAATAAAACAAGTGTAAACAATTATATCATGCTTAGGACAACTCACAAAAGATTTTTAACAGATATTCTACACAACCCTTATCATTTTCCAATTGAATTCCTACACTAGAAAAATTTACTCATAAATGTGTTAAAAAATTAAAATTTGAAATTAGATATAAAAACATTCAATCTTCTTCTACACTCATTCTGACTATAATCTTTACATATTTATAAATATGACTCAACCTGCAACCATGTTTCAATAGGAACAGTTTTAGTCCTTCAATAACAGCCTTATTAACTTCCTGCATATGTCCGTAGTCAAACCACAATGTAAGCAATCTAGAGAAAAAGAAAATATTAATATATTTATACATCAACAGTTTTATAAACTATATAAAAAACTTTTTAGAATACATTATTCTCTTATTAATTATCTTCACCTTAATGTATCTTGTAAAGAGCTCCCATGGGAAGAGCAATGGATTGGAAACCCTTGAACAGCTGGCACAGCATACATCCTAACACGTTCTGCAGACTGAAATAACATTATCATACTTAAAACAAAAACTGCTTAACATAAGAGCAAACGCAATGCACAGAAATGTAAGCTTACACCTCAATAATTTTTCAGATCTTAAAATATTTATCCCCAGAAAAAAATAATGCTATTTATACGGTGATGTTCCCACTTTTCGAAACCATGTTAAAGTAATCCATGCTATAGAAGTGCCGTGTTATACGGGGTATACCTGTATATATATATATGTATATTAATTATATTATATATAACTCAGATCACATCTCAGATAAGATATTCCTGTGTGTAATATTATAGGAAGCAGTGTTGGTACACTTATAGGATGCTCCAATTATGAAATAGCTAACAAATTCACTGGTGTGGGTGAAAAAATATCTTAAGAACAGAGAAAACCTGCATACAGTTATAGTGGATAGAATAGTATTTCTGTAATTAACTTTATTTTCATGTGATTTATAATTTCTAGTATAAATTGGTACTGGATTTAGGTACCTAATTAGAAAGTCATTGCTTTCTCATTAGTTTAACATCTTTAGTAAACTTCTGTGTGTTAAGATATTTTCTTCTCTCTCTCTCTCTATATATATATTATCTACCTAGATACATAATATTAAAAAAAATCAAATGACAGTTCTCCTCACTACAATTGTATTCTTACAAAATATGATACATTATTTTGATAAATTCAATAACATTATCCCATGGGAAAAGGAAAAATTTATTTAATCAATATTACTTAATTATTAAATTAGTTTTTATAAATTATATTCTGAATATTAACCCATCTCTATATTACTTATTATTTTTATCTCAAATATTTTAATTTAATGAAAATATAGCTAAATAATTTTTAATCACTTATTTAACTAATCATTTTGTTTCTTATTTCATGTGTATGATACACAGGAATGTAAAAGACTGTAAAAGTTAATGGAAATTTAGTTATTCCCACTTTAATTGAAATAAGTGGTGCACATATACAAAATATAATATAACCTAACTTACTGAAACTACTTTGATAGATCCAAAGCTTGGAGGATCTTGCACTGCAACACTTTCAAAACCTTCGCCATTTGAAATTGCATTTCTTGTTTGGGTTGTTCTTGATGTTTGTAAAACAGAGCAGCTTCATAATTCATATAGGCCCAGGAATGAGCAGCCTATATTGAAAATCATATTCATTACAATAAGCCCCAGCATAAAAAATTAAGTCCATGTTGTTGATTATTCAACACTATTTAATCAAGTTCTTAACTGTTTGGGTATTAACATATTCCTTATTAAAGACAGGATTGTGAAAACAGTCTATATAAAGTTCATATAAGTATTTAAATTTATATGCAGATATAAAATATTCAGCTAAATTAGAGAATCTAAACCAACATTTAAAGGAATCTGATTGCAAATTAATCATTGGAAAAATGCTGGTCAAATTACTTATAATTTATTAATTCCACAGCACCTCCTGTTTCAAGAAATTTCTTTTTTTCTATTCATAATCATTATAGGAAAAGTTATTTCAATAATGGTTTTTTCACTGTTCATTCCATTTATTTTATACATAAAATTTGTAAATCATACTAGTTTGTATAATTATTACTAATAAAAGTAATAATCAAAGTTAAAATAAAAGTTTATTTCCTATAACAATTTTTACATTCTAGAATGATAAAGATAGATATAAAAAACTTCAATACATCTACAAACCTTATACCAATTCTTATTTTTCCTCAACAGCTTGAGAGTAGTATTGCAAAATCTGAGGTATAGATCTTTCATCAATGCCATGGATGTTTTTCTTCCCATTCGCCAAGTTTAGATAACACCTAATAGAACAATTAACATGGTAGTCATTATACCCACACAAACATGAAAAATCACAAGCAATATTGCAAGTTATAACAGAAAACATCAAAGAAATAAAATACTGAAATTAATATTACTATATAACTGGAAAAATTTTAAGGCCATTTTATATAGTTAGAAACATTTGAGACATTTTATAACCAGTGTACAATACAAGTACTGAACACATAATGCTCATTACAATTAATGAGTAATTTGCACTCATATAACTTGAAACTGATATTTTGAAAAAAATGTACTGTTGAGGAGAAAAAATAAATCATTTTTATCATCTCTATATATAAAACAGTACTGTAACTGACTGACAGATAACGCACAGACCAAACCGCTGGACCAAGAGGGCTGAAATTTTTGCATGGCGATTCTTCTTATAGTGTAGGGGTGCACTAAGAAAGATTTTTCAAAAATTCTTAGATTTTTAAAAAAATTAAATTTTTAAGCTGTTGTAACTTTTTTTAAGTTGCATTTAAAATAATTAATTGGAGGTTATAAAATTTATATCACGAGAAAGATCATAAAAGTCCTTTAAAAATGAAATCTTCTCTAAATCTTTACCTCTCATTTTCTGATTTTTTGTGAATTACTAAAGCTTAAATTTTAGAATTTAATTATTAAATGCTTATCACATGGTTTCTTTTCTTTTGGGATACTTTAAATTAATTTTGCGTCATGTGCATAACAGTGAAATAATTGACAAAAAAAATATTAAAATACAGTAAAAGATAAAATTTAACCACATGACTAATTGAGATGGAAATTTTTAAAGAATTTAATTCAAATTAGTATGTTTATTGGTATTAAACATACAAATTAATTGCATACATTGACCATTGTATTTAATTTGAATATTTTCTTCTACATTATTTTGTCCATAAAAATATCAGTTACGATTTTTTTATAAATATAAATATATCTATATATTTTGGCATTAATTGCATACATTGACCATTGTATTTACTTTGAATGTAACTTTGTAGTAAACACGGTATTCAGCTAGTAATATATATAGTCATATATTATCACTAACTAATGTTCTAGCCTTTAATCAAAAACAAAAGTCTTTTCTTTAGAGTAGGGGAAACAGCATATAAACTTACTTGAAAGAGTATTGTTATCTCCAGAGGGGGAGTTCCTTATTCATTGTTTTAAATTCTTGAGATGCTAAAGAAACATTCACAAAATTCTGAAGCTGCTGAAAAGCAAGTTCCTGCAAAGGAAAATATATATTTATATAAATGTATGTATTTCAAACAACTACCAATATTATAAGAGGGAAAAATTAGAATCACATACAATCAATCAACAAACATACAATAATTTGACATTTTTACTTTTCAACTTTTAGAGGAACAATGATGAAATGCTGAATCTAGGTTATATTCTGACATGTGTATAACATTTCATTATGCTTTTTTTGCTATATTATTTATACTGTGTTTAGTTTTAAATTGATTTTTGATAACAAACATTCTTAAAATCCCAGCAACGCTGGGTTACTCAGCTAGTCTGAATAAGTGAGACATAATAACTATAAGCATAAAGTAACTAATTAATGATATTAGCAAGTTAATTCAAGTATAAGTTGTATACTATTGAAGCCATTTTAAGAAGTTTAAAGTCCAAAACAAATAGCCATAGTTGCATTTGACCGCTTACATTTTACAGTCATTCAACCCAGGAATATATTACCAGAGTTTGGTCTGGAGTATTCTAGGGCATCTTTTTGCTGCACAAGGGTTAAAATCACCAGAACCCTGCAGCTTAAAAATGATTCAGATTCCTTACAGACATCCAGGTCTACAGAAGTATTTGAACCTATAGATTCTGGTTCTGATTATCAAAGACATGCAACGGTAAAATAAGTCATGAAACTACTAATTAAATTTTATATGAATAAAATGATTATGGTCAGCTACACGATTACTAAATTTGATAGTAATGGTTTTAGTATACATGATGATTAGGGGTACATCAATTTCGCATAAAAAATATCAAAATTTCACAAAAAAAATTTACAATATATAAAACTTTGCATTTATTCACAAAATTAAATAAATAAATATATTTATTAAAAATATAGCGTTTATTAAAAAAATCACAATTTTACTTACTTGGTTAGGTAGTATCAAATTCTTAGTTAAAAGCTAACATTGAAGTAGTCTTAACATTCTCTTCCTTAAGTCTTTAGCAATAAGTAATAAGCAAATTTTGAGAGTGATGATCTCTCAGTAAAAGACTGGATTGGTCTTACATTAGCAATTATGCCAATAAATTACTACTATTGCAACCTAATTTCGCTTAAAAAGCTGTTATCATCGAGTTTTTACCGAAAAGTAGCAAAAAAATAATTTTCACATTTATCTGCTCATATCTGCAAATTTCACAGATATTCGCATGTATTTCGTAAATATGAAAATTTTATGTTCCTAATGATGATCAATTAAAATAGCATAAAAAGATACATACAGTCAATTCTGGATAATCGGACCATATCGGGACATGATCATTTTGGTCCTAATAATGGCTAGTTCGATTAAACGAACATGCCTTATGTTACAAGACAATATTCGGTCTGAAGGATTTGGTCTGAATAAGTGGCTGGTTCAATTAACCGGTGGTCCAATTAATCGGAATCAACTGTAGTTAATAATGAGCTAAATTAAAAGCATATCCCTTTTGGAGGAACTTACCTTTTCATTACTTTTCCACAGGTGTTTAATGTAAGCAAATGTCACTTGAGGATGTGTACAAGGCAAAGTTGAATCAGGCTTTATAGATGGATCATTTCCAAGCAGCATTACCAAAGTTCTATTTGATAGTGTCTAAAAGTATGAACAGTTTTGAAATTTAAATCAAATTTTTCTTTACAATAAAAAGAATAGAAAAGATAAACAACAGCAATAAAATATGTACAAGTAATTTGAATATAGCTTAAATCACAACCTTTTCTAGATTACTATCCCAGAAAGAGTTCTGTTTAGTATAGATTGAATATATCTCTTGTTACATACAATAAATAGAAAATATTTTACTGAATGTCAATTATTAGATAAATAGTTTGCAGAGAAGAGAAAAATTTCTTTAACTTGAGTAACAGCATCAGAAATCAGACCACATAATACATTAAATATTTGTGAAAATCGATGAAAATTAAACTATGCAAATATGATCTGATAATACATGACTGCAAACAAAATTATATTTCAGCAAAAGCTATAAATAACTATGATGCTGTATCTCAATAAAGTATTTACAAATTATCAAATTTTACCCATGTTTTATTTCTCAATTAAATATGATTTTTTAAATACATTGGTCCCAAACAACTAATAACAAACATTATAACGCTCTTCTATTTCCCTTTACCCTATTCTCTACACTGTGGATATCAGTTAAAACCAAACAGCTAATCCCCAATTATTGGCTACAGCTACCACCTAATTATAACAAAGATTACATATTTTTTAGTACAATCACTTTATTAAAACCCCTATCAATCATCACTGCAGGACATAGCCAGACTTATACTGAAAGCTTATTATTCATCTTTAATCAGCAGAAAAAGAGGAGGTGTGGATGCAACGGTTAAAAAAAAATATGAACTTTATAAAAAAATTTCCCCCAAAATAATTATTGTTGTTGTTTCTAATACCCCCTGGTCGGAAGTATCTCCAGACCAGGTCCATATAGGCTAGCAGGCTGAGGGGTGTGGCTCCAGTTTATAATGACAACACAAGGGTCAGAGTCCCACTTAGCCAAGTGTCACCTCAATTTTGACCGAGCACCTCCAGGGGTGACAACAGGGGTGGGAGAATCATACCCCCTCCAACCAGGGCCCGATTATGACTACTGGGGGCCCATGGGCAAATACTATTTGGGCCCTTTCCCCCCTTACGAACACTATAAAAATAAGAACTATCCATGAACTATAATATTAGAAGTACTAAGTGCATACACCAAGCGTGTGAGGAAAAAGTTGTTAAAAATGAAGATTAAAAAAAAAAAAATCATTTGATTTAAATTTTGATTAAAATAATAATATAACTAAACAACCCTGCACATGAGTCCTATATTTGCTATTACAGTGTATGGCTGATAAGATGAAGCATTCATAAACATGTTTCATATCAAATTGAAAACGCCTTTCACCTTCTGCTGTACGTCTGATACAACCTGATAGTTTAACATTAGCAGAAAGTGAAATTAAAAACTTTCACGTATCTGGCACCCTATCTATTTTAGTGTTGGGAAATATCGTTAAAGAGATTTTGCACATTAAAGAGGACAGTTTTGGGGCTCCCTAGCTCTGGGCCCTGGACAAAGTCCTGATTTACCCATGCGATAAAAAGGCCTTGCCTCCAACCTCATAGAGGGACTTTCCGATGTACAGATTTAATGTGCCTATATCTGGCCTAGACATGGAGGTGTCAAGATCCGATCCGATCACCCTCTTCACCGAAAGCCAATGTGCTAGCACTAGGCTACCTTGCCCCTCCCCTGAAAATTAAAAGACTTATGATAACCCCAAAATTGAATAATGAGAGCTGATAATGAATTTTATTGACCCAGGGAACTCCTAATATTTTTTAAAAGATACTCACCAAGAAAACTGGGACATTTTTTAATGTTAATATTAAGAATAAAAAAATAAGATATCAAAGAGATAAGAGAGAGAAAAAAAATCTATATTAAGTAAGTACCAGTCGTCCAGCCTTGCGACACAAGCTAGCATATTTCAACCATGATCTCATATCATCTTGAGGACTAACAACCAAAGAATGAACCTGCATAATTTTCTGCCAATCTTCAACGATTCTCTGACATCCCTAAAAATATGTAAAGTAGTAAATTAAAGCAATAAATATGAATACTATTACTACACAAAAACTCTAAAAAAAATTCAGAATTTTACAAATGAAAAATGTCATCAAGAATATCCAAGTTATTTCCCTTTAAATAAATAATGAAGAAGAATGATCACACGAAAAGCATTTTAAGAGAAGAGAAAATGAAAAACATTTTAGGTAGTCTCTTCTAATGAAACTACCATGGGTATTTAACGTAGGATTACTTATTGTTGCTTAACTCTTTTATATGTATATGTATGTATGTATGTGTATGTATACATGTATCTATGTATGTATGTATGTATATATACATATATGTATGTCAAAATTTTAATGCATTTTGGTGCTTTTCTGTTTAACTGTTTACTGCTTGTCGAAGCAATACTGGCTGGGTTTGGCACATTGTGAAAATTATAACTCGCAAGGACAGATGGATGGATGGTTTTAGCGTCTGAACTTTTGCTTTCCAAAGGACTTATGGAGAAACGTAATCCTACGTTAAAAATGTTAAAAATAAGGTACTACTTTAAATTTGAAAATAACTAAAAAGGGAAGCAAAGAATATCGACAGTCAATTATATATCCGTATAATAATCATTTCAAAACAAATCTAATCTTAATAACAAAAAGCAAAGCCCCCCCAAAAATTTAACAATTATAATGAAAATGCATTTTTTAAAACTTTACATGAAGGCAAAACATACCTGTAATCTATCCCACCACTTTTGTTTGATGGCATCTCTTCTCTCAGGAATGAGTTTATGAATAACCTCTTCAAGCTCTGACATCATTTGAACTTGAACCATGACCTATGAGTAACCATAAAACATTTTTTGGAATAACAATAAACTCTGAATTTTACTTAATAAAACATTCTTTTATCACCTGGCATGACATTTAGAAAAAACATGCAATTTTTTATTCATAGGTGTTGTAAATGAGGGTGTAGAAAACATAACAATAACTGCTGGTTGTTTGCCAGAATAACACCTGACTGATAAGCTTTCTTTTATATACTGTCTTCAGAAAGGTATTCTCAGCCTACAGCATATATAAGAATCAGGTTTACAGAAATATAGAGTACTATGCGAATGATGATAATATAACAGAAAAATTACAGAATGAAAGATATTGTTACCATATAAAAGTTATCTAACAGATTTCTTGCTAATACGTGCTTTTTTTAAAAATTTCATCTTTTATACCATTTCTTTAATCGAAAAAGAAAAGAGTATTGTGCATTTTGATTCTACAGAAAATTATAGCCTGTATATTGCATTATATTTAATTATATGACTATATATTTAGGTCAAAGCAGTAGCAATTTCAAGAAAATTTTGGATCAAAATAAACATCTTTTAAACATTTTACTTTTCAACAAACTTTAGCCCTTGAAAATTTTAGTACAGTCGAATCCCATATAACAAACTTCAAGGGACCAAAGGTTTTATTCGCTTTATACAGTGGTTTGCGATATCTGAACCATTTAGAAAAATACTAGAGTTCACAAAATGTATAACTCATTAATTGCAATGTGTATTCAATAATGATGTATTAAAAATGATAAAATCTTTTTTAAATGATCATTAATGAATTAAATCAACTAAAATCGATTACAAAAACTAACACAATACCAATTAAATTACGTACAATAGGTAAATGGCGGGACCGAAATTTCCGTTCGTTATATCTGTGAGTTCATTATATACCAGGTTCGCTATAACGGGGTTCAACTGCATTTTGCACAATTTTCATGAAATTTTTACTTTTCTGATGAAGCTATCTATCCTCTGTGAACATTACTTTGTTTAATTCCTTTTGATTACTAAAAATTTTTCTAAAGGAATTCCAAAAGTAAGCCATGATTTTTTTTTATAAAACAACTA